>JAUPMG010037839.1:0-14386 GCA_031762675.1 Pachysandra terminalis | reverse complement strand
TAAAATAGAGCTAGAAACCCTGTTTTACCCCTATACTTGTTTTAAATCACAGCTTTGCCCTTAGGGCCTATAAATAGAAAACTTAGGTTTCATAACCTTATTTTGCTCATCTCATTTCTTGTGGAGCTCTTGGAGAAGATGGGGGAAAACTTCAAGGTCCTCAGATGCAAGGAGACGCAACCTCGGATGCGACCCGGCAACGCCCCAAGTTGAGTATACCTTCAATGCAAGTATGTTTATTTATGTTTCAATGTTATGAGCATGGGGGAAGATCATGTTTGATTGTGTTCTTCCTTCCCCCATGAATTTGGAAGATGGATTTCATGTTTTAGGAGTCCAACCCCATGCTTTTGAGAACCCATCCCTTGTGGACAACCTATGTGAACCGATTCACTTGATTTCAGTTTTCTAGGGTTTGGAATTTAGGGAAAGTCAGTGGAACCTTGTGTAGACTGATCCCCTTGGCCTAGAAACCATTTTCGAAGCTCCCTTAGGTGGTTAGCAACCTCTGGGTAAAATCTCACCCAGAAATAACCAGAACTGTGCTTCGGGCGACCTCCTCGGCTTGCCGAAGAGTCCACAGAACACTCCTAGGAATATCAGTTGTTCTAGAATTGCCACCGAGCCTATTCTCGGCGAACCGAGCACCCAGCAGAGCCTCAATTTGAGGATTAAGTTAGGACTTGATTTGACCTAATGGGACCCACTGG
The DNA here is from genome assembly GCA_031762675.1 of Pachysandra terminalis. Taxonomy (NCBI): domain Eukaryota; kingdom Viridiplantae; phylum Streptophyta; class Magnoliopsida; order Buxales; family Buxaceae; genus Pachysandra; species Pachysandra terminalis. Next base: position 13,676 of record JAUPMG010037839.1, on the reverse strand, counting down.
GACCAATTCCGAAAGTTTCATGACATTTGGCACCAATTCACCATTCTCGGCACACCGAGGGTACGTCGAGCACCTCGTCGAGAAGCCCCTTTGGTCCAATTGGTGATGTGAGGCCATGGACACGTGTAATATCCCTAACCTAGTTGTTCTAGCATATTTTTGGTATTGGTAGTCTTGCCTAACCAAAAATGACCATTCATAACAAAGGTCTAGCCTTTCTTGAGTTAGCCCAGCAGTGTGAGATTCTTAGGAAACTTGTGTGAACAGCCCCAAACCCTTCCTTTGGCTCATTTCCCTTGGTTTATGCATGTCTAAGTACAGAGATTGGCACTTGAGATGCAACGTGATGTTTTATCTATCTATGTGGACGTTTAGTGTTGTTTATTCCCTTCATTCCTTTGACTTGCCTCTTACCTGTAATACCTTTGTTGATGCATATACCCAGCTTGCACATATCATTGTCATATCCCTTTATGCTAGATAGTAATATGTATGCTTAGAGTGTGATATAATGCCTTAGTGTGTATATGTTTTAGTGTTATTTATTGTCCTCATTTCTTAGATCTATTTCATGTATGTATTCCTCCATGATTAGATACCATGTCTTAGTGTGTATATGTTTTAGTGTTAATTATTGTCCTGATTTCTTAGATCTATTTCATGTCTGTATTCCTACCTTGATTTATCATATAACATGTGCTAAATTATTTAGCATGCTTAAGAGTGTGGTGCGGTACACTACTGCACCCTTAGTGTTTATCTGATACTTATACCCTGTCTACACTTATTTGGTCATATCCCTTATGCTTAGATGAATTAGTGATATTTAGGGTGCATTGTCGTGCACTATTGTGCCTTGTAGTGTAGAATCATATGACCGTGCCCATGCGATTGTTGAATTGAATATATGACTGTGAATCATTGTGTGAATGCATTGATAACGGACTTGAATATTATGAGCTCCATATGGACCTTTCTACTGTAATAACTTTGTCTAATACCCCATGTAATATCCTTGGGTTTAGACTCACATATGGGATGAATTGACCTGTTTACCATATTGTCCCATGAGTGGACTGTGTTGTTTTCGCCCAAGCTGAGAGAGAGCCCTTGTGTTGGTATACCTCGCAGACTTGTGGTAAGATGGTTCCCAAGGATAGTTCACAATGGTGAAACCTTGGAAAAAGAGTGAATCATGACTTCCCTACTATTGGATGTGAATATGTATGATTCCCTAAGGGCAATTCATGTTGATGACACCTTGGAGTACTATCCATGATCAAAAATAATTGGGGGGATTGTGCCTCCTAGGTTGAAAACCCTTAAAACTATGTTACGCACATAGAATATCATATCCTTGAGAATGGCATTGTAATCTCGGGGGTATGTTTCGAGAAGACATCTTGCTCAAGGATTGATGGATCATGTGGGATCTTACTATATTTCATATGCCATACAGCACCCGTTGCACTATGCACTGCATATTCTCTGTTGATATCATTTTGAACATCAAGTGTATTGCACACTTGATCTAATTTCCATATAGAACTATGCATGTGGATACCATGATGTGAACCTTTGATTTAATACCAAGTGAGGTTAGGAGAGAACAATGCATTGTGTGATCTCTGTTATTTACTATTTCTCCACCGTATCACAGATGCTATCCTTATCACATTTCATATATTATTTGCATTTTTCTCATAATATTGAGATATGAGTAAGTACCCTGTATTGAAGGATTACTCATCCGGGCTTTCCAGCTTATGTTTGTTGAATAATTCCTCAGGTCTTGGAGCTTGGTCACGAAGAAAAAGCCTGGGAATGGGTCTAGAAACCTGGATTTAGTTGTAGAGTTATACTAGATTTAGTCCTTTTTTTTAATCTGCAATAGATTAGAGTTTATATTTATGTTATTTATATCTTACTAGAACTGTTAATTACTTCCGCTCATGTTTTGATTATTGCTATCCACTCCCATAGTGATATGGGGTGAAGGTTACGAATTAAGTCTGAAAATTTCAGAATTGAGATTTTCTGGTTTGGTTTGTGACAAAGATTATCAATTGGAATGTTAGAGGACTGGGCGGTAGTGAAATGAGAAGAGTTGTTAAAGATATGTTGAGAAGATTCAACGCGGACATTGGTGTGCTTCAGGAAACAACGAGTGAAAGGATTTCTAAGAAACTGATTAGGTAATTAGGGGGAGCCAAAAATAAGGAGTGGGAGTGTTTATCTTCTGTGGGGAGATCAGGGGGAATTTGCATTATTTGGGATGTGGACTGCGTGGCTCTTAAAGAAGTTTGGATTGGAAAGTTCTCTTTATCTGTTAAGTTGGGCAGTGTGGAGGATGGTTTTGATTGGGTTTTGACGGGAGTGTATGGCCCAAATAAACCCAAGGAAAGAGGAGGTTTCTAGCAAGAGCTTAAAAGCATCCGTGAAAGGTGGGTGGATCCATGGTGTGTGGTAGGAGACTTTAATGTGATTAGATTCTCACAGGCGAAATCGGAAAATAGCAGTCACAAAGAGTATGAAAGGATTTGCGGACTTTATAAATGATGAGTTGATTGACTATTCTCTTAAAGGTGGGAGATTTACTTGGTCAAATTTACAGGATAATCCAGTGTGTTGTAGATTGGATAGGGTACTTGTCTCTTCGGATTGGGAAGAGCATTTCCCAAAAACAGTTCAAAAAGTCCTCCCTGGACCTATTTCTGATCACTTCCCCCTTTTGATCCATACGGGTCAGGTGATGAGAAATTGTCCCCCACCTTTTAGGTTTGAGAACATGTGGCTCCTTCAACCTAATTTCAAGGATGTAATCAAAGGGTGGTGGAAGAGTAAGGAGGAAACTACAGGGTGGGAAGGTTTCAAGTTCATGAAGCACCTTAGAGGTATTAAGGAAAATCTTAAAGTGTGGAGCAGGGAGGTATTCGGGTGGCTATCGGAGAGAAAACATCAAATTTTGGAGGACATTCAAGGTATTGATAGAGTAGAAGAAGGAAGAATACTTGATAGTGGTGAAAGGGAGTCTAGGAGAAGGCTAAAACTTGAACTCGAGGAGTTGTTGAAAAAAGAGGAAGTGAATTGGAGGCAAAAAACAAGAGTGAGATAGCTTATAGAAGGGGATGAAAACACAATATATTTTCACAAAATAGGCAATTTTAGAAGGAAGAAAAATGAAATCGGGATGTTAGAAATAGATGGAGTGACGACTGATGATCCCAAGCAAATTGAGGAGGGCATATCGGGTTTCTTTTCCAAGTTATATATGTCCGAACAAGCCCATACATTTGATCTGAATTTGTTGGATGGTCCTCGTCTGGATGAATGGTCAGTAATTGAAATTGAAAAATATTTTGAGGTTGAGGAGGTTAGAAAAGCAGTTTGGGAGATGGATGGGAATAAAGCGTCGGGGCCTGATGGGTACAATATAGCTTTCTTTCAAGATAGTTGGGAGATTATCAACGATGACCTAATGAAGGTTTTCAAGGAATTTTAGAAGAATGGGATCATTAATAAAGCCACGAATGCAACCTTCCTTGTGTGGATTCCTAAGATTGTGAGGGGGCACAAATGTGAAAGATTGCAGACCTATTAGTTTGTTTACCAGTGTATAAGATCATTGCCAAAGTGTTGGCAAATAGATTGAAGGAAATCGTTGGACAGGTGGTCTCCAAGAATCAGAGTGCTTTCAACAAGGGTAGACAGATTTTGGATAGTATCTTGATTGCTAATGAATGTGTGGAGGAAAAATTGAGAAGGAAGGAGTCGGGATTTGCACTTAAAGTTGATTTGGAAAAGGCATATGATCGGGTTGAATGAGAGTGTATTAAGTCAGTTCTAAGATGGAAGAGTTTCCCAGATAAATGGTGCCATTGGATTAGAGGGGTGTATTAGGAATGTCAATTTCTCGTTTTGTCTTAATGGAGGTATTACTGGCTTAGTGCCTTCGTCTAGGGCTTTGCATCAAGGGGACCCACTTTCCCCTTATTTGTTTATCCCAGTGAGTGATGTGTTGAGTTGCTTTCTTAAAAAGGCATAGGAGTTGGGAAAGATCCGAGGATTTAGTATTGGAAAAGATAAAGTGAAGATATCCCGTTTACAATTTGCCAATGGCACTATCTTGTTCCTTGAGGCGTCGAATGAAACTTTTTTTTGGACAAAGTGTATCTTAAGATGTTTTGTGATGATTTCTGGGCTGAAAATTAGCCTTTAAAAAAGTAATTTGTTTGGTATAAATGTGGAGGAAGAGTTTAGGAAGAAGTGTGCTAGTGAGGTGGGGTGTGGTTTGAAGGGGTGGCCTATGAAGTATTTAGGGGTGTCTGTGAATGGGAACTATAGGGGGATACAGGTTTGGAATCCAGTTATGGAAAAAATGGAAAAGAAGTAAAGCACCTGGAAAGGAATTATCTCTCTTTGGGAGGTAGAATCACACTTATTCAGGCCTCACTTGAAAATCTCCCTACCTACGCTATCTCTATCTTTAAAATGCCAAAGTCAATTAGTGACAAGATTGGGAAGCTAGAAAGAGACTTCCTTTGAGAGCGGGGGGGGAGGAAAAAAGAAGGATCACTTAGTTAAATGGGCAGTGTTTGCAAACCTAAGGAAGAGGAGGGTCTTAATTTGGGTAACCTCCAAATCAAAAACAAGGCTCTTTTGGATAAGTGGCTTTGGAGATTCAGTGTGGAGAGAGAGGCCATGTGGAGATCCATTATTGCAAGTAAGTACGGAACTCATGCTAACGGATAAGATATGAATCACGAAGCAAGCATTCATGCGGCTAGCCCTTGGAAGGTAATTTTTGGACTTTTTCATATCTTTTGGAAGTATGTGAGGTTTTCTGTTGGGTCCGACTCATCTATTCGTTTCTGGTCGGATCTTTGGTGGGGGAGTCTACTTTGACCTCTAGATTCCCCAGGACTTTTCGATTATCCGTTCATAAAGCTCGTATGTTTCTGATGTCTTTAGCTGGTCAGTTTCGGGTCTTTCTTGGAACCTTCCCCTCCTTCATGACCCAAGATTGGTTGATATTGATGAATTGGCCTCTCTGTTTGTACGCCTAAATAATGTGATCATCGATTATAGTGTGTCTAACTCTAGGGTTTGGAATGTTGGACTTTGGAGTCGAGTGGTAACTTCAGCATAAAATCCTTTCGGTCTATATTGAGTTTCGTTCTCGAGTCGAGTCCCCCTCCCTTCTGTACCTCTTTGCTTTGGGAGGCCAGGGTCCCTCCCAAAGTAAAGGCTTTTGCTTGGTCCACCTTCTTGTATAGCATTAACACTACTGACATGGTTCAAAGGAGGAGGCCTTTTATGATTCTGTCTCCTCGGGTTTTCCATTTGTGTTTGAGGTGTGGGGAGTCTGTGGATCATCTTTTTGTGGGATGCAGTTGGGCTTGGCAGATTTGGAGCTATCTTCTGAGAGTGGTTGGTGTGGATTGGGTGGCTCCTTCCTCCATTCGGGACATGCTTGATCAGTGGTGGTTCCTATTTCTTGGGAGGCGGGGGCTGATCTTGTTTAGAATTGTATTTTTTGCTGTGATATGGGGTATTTGGGGAGAGAGAAACAGCAGAATTTTTTTTAAAAAAAAGGTAAAAGCTTGGGGGCGCTTATCGATTCTATCGTGAGTCTAGCACTTCATGGGCAGCAATCCTTCCCGAGTTCACTGATTTATCAAGAGCGGGCATTACAAGATGTTGGGTGGTAACAGTGGGTATTTTTGTTTGTGTGGAGATTAGTGGGCTTGTTTGTATGAGTTCCCGTATTTGTTGTATTTTCCACTAGCTTTCTAGCCTCTTTGGCCTTCCCATCTCAGGGACATTTTCCCTTCTTTTCTTTTTTCTCTTTTCTGATATACATTCTCTTTTCTCTTGCAATAAATTCTTCGTTATCGATAAAAAAAAAAAAAAAAAAAAAAACTCATTTGGCAACCTGCTGTTCCTTCTAAAGTGCTATTCTTTATGTCGACTTTGGTAAAGGATAAAGTCTTGACGATTAATCATCTAAAATCAAGAGGCTAGGTGATCCCAAATAGGTGTGCAATGTGTAAGGCTAATGAGTAGTGTGCACATTTATTTTACATTGCAATATGGCTGCATGCATTTGGGATCATGTATTAAGCAGATTGGGGGTTTGTTGGGCACTTCCTAGGGATATCTGGATGCTAATCGAAGGGTGGGGCACAAAGAAAGCAAGAAACAGGAAAAATCTAATCTGGAATGTAAGCCCACTTGCCATCTGCTGGTCTATTTGGAAGGGAGCACAACAGAAGATTTTTTTCATGACGTTGAAAGTGAGGTGGGGAGGCTGTTGAACCAAGTGCTATCTACCCTATTTATGAGTTATGGCTAAAGACACTTGGTAAATTTCATGTTGTTTCTTTTTTCTGATTTTAGGAGCAATTGGGACCTTCTATTTGATAAGTAGATAAGCTGTAATGTTGTTTTTGGCTTGTCGGAGTACCTCGGTAGGTCATTGCATGCTGTGGGGCCTAATGTATATATTTTGTGTACATAGGATATTGTTGTCCTTTATACTTATGTATTCTATTACAGATGTTTTTGATACTTTATAATGAAACTTAATCATTACCTGATCAATGTTACTAATTAGAAATGTTGGAGTTTCAAAATCCTTTATACTTTGTGTAACTAGGAATGTCCATGTTACTAATCAATGAACAAGGTTTCGTGATGACTTAGCCGGGTAGATGTATGCTCATTATGAAGCTAGACTAAATGAAAGAAGATAAACTGGAATACTTTTGGGTTTTTTGTTGTTTGAACTCATGAATATATGAACCGAACCATCCTTTTTTATATACTTACATGTTTTCTTATTTCTTGTGAACATAAGACATGATATGTGCGAGCTTTAGTATCAACTTGTTACTTTATATATACATACATACATAAATATATATATATGCATGCATATGTATATGTATATGTAGATGTATACATATACATACATACATACATATATATATACATGTTAAGATGTTTATCTTTTTTGAAAATACTTTAGACGATGTTGATATTGAATGAATGCATATAGGTGAAGAACCCATATTTACCTATGAATCATTTAACTCTATTATTATTGCATGCCTGATTATACAGATTATGTATGGAAGGTAACAACTCTCAATCTCAAAAGAGATATGACAACAAAGAGAAGTTATATCTTGTGTGGAAAACTCAAATGGATTCTGTTCTTACTAGTACTCCTCTTAATCAACACAATCTTGGTCATAGAAATGATGGAAATAGTTGGAAACCTGTTGCATGGTTTCCAACTATTGATGATATCTTTGGAAAAACACAAGACTATTGATGATATCTTTCAACAAAGCAGGTTTGGATGGGATTCAACAAAACAAACTATAAAGGTGGGTGATGAAAACGTATGGAATGCTTATTGTCAGGTATGAATCTGAATTTTTGGAATTGTGTATATTTAATATTTTTATATTATGTTTTATATTGAATAGTTTTTTATCATATTTTTGTAACAGTCACACAAAGATGCAAAGAATTTTCGTAATAAAGTAATTGAAAATTGGGATGAGTTGGTAGCTATATTTGGGGAAGATCGAGCCAATGGACATATGTTGAACATGGTGTGGAAGTTGAAGCTAGTATGAGGGCTAATTATGTTGAATGGTTAGGTGGGAGTGTCAATCTTGATGGTGTGGGTGATGATATACTTCTTCCACTTGTTGAAAGATAAATTCAAACCAGACAGCGTCAATGAGGTAAGAAAGTAGGCTCATCATCAAATACACAACAGCCAAGGAAGAGAAGACGTGCTAATGACAACATCTCCGCAGCTTTGTCACAAGTGGCTTCAGTACTTAAGAAATACATGTCTACAGAAGATTAAAAAAAAAAGGAGAAACGCACAGATGGTGTTTGACCAAGTCTAAAAAGTACAAGACCTCAGTAATTTGGAACATTTTAAAGTATGCAATACTAATGGTTGATCAAAGAAACTTCGAGTTGTTTTCATGCCTTCCTATTGAGATAAGAAAGGATTGGATTTTAATGCATATTTGTGCCTCAACGGATTAATGCATTTGCACATTATAGTTTATTATGTATGGACATATTTCATGATACTTTGACCGTAGGTTATATTTTGCTTACATGGTTAATTGATTAATTATTAATGTTAGTTTTGTAGTGGTATCAGGTATATGAACTTTATAGCCTAGATATTTAAAGTGTTATAAGAACTCAAATTTTATTAATTTATCAATGGGTTATTTGACAATATTAGTTAAATAATATTTATGATATAATTTTTTTTATTATAAATTTTATTACATAGAATTCGTTATACCAACCAAACACTAGAATTGCAAATAGTAATGAAATTTAGAGTTTTAGATTTGCAATTTCTAATCATAATTAAACAAGAAAAATCCAATTCAGAGAACTTAAAATCTTCAGAATTATAATTTTATAGCTTAATACCAATTCTCTGTGTCAAACAGAGCCTTATTAAACAATGTAAAATCCCTTATTCAATGAATAAGCCTCAATGGGTATTTTGGTCATAAAATAAATTACTTTATATTTACAAATATTGAACTTATCAATGAAGGTATTTAAATAAAAGACAATAAATGTTATTTTTACTAACAGACGTTTTCTGACGGGAAAGTGTTATTTCAGAAAAGTGAAAGGAGGTTTCTGTAATTTCCCCTTTTTTCTTTTTGATAAGGAGTCCTTTATCGAAATAAATAAATAACTACAACAGGATACTAGCTGGAGTATACAATATATATAGCAAACAAGATAATATAGCTATAGCTTTAGCTTTACAAAAGATAGATTATTGCCCCACTCCTAATTGAATTATGACTCCCCTTTCCAACTGCCATGTGTTCCACAGCTTCCTATTGAGTATCCCCTCACTAGTATAAGTATATTCAAGAACCTTTCTAGTTATAATTTTTTAATTATTTAATTTTTTTTTTAAATAATTACATGGATAACAATGAATTCCAAAATTAAAATTTTAAAAATTGAATTGGTAGCTATAGCAATTAGGTTTGCCAGTTAGACACACGAGATATTCCACCATTACAGTTAGCAGTTATATAGTAATTTTGTATCGATGCCCAACATTTAGATTTTGAAAGTCCAAACATGTGTGAACAGGCAAGTCAATTTTTGTATTTATCTCACTCTTCCTAGTCTAAATTGTTTTTTTGTAATGAACCTCAAGTGTGTATTAATGATTATTTTATCATTCATCAATTTTTCTGCACTGCAATCCAAGAATTTCTTCACTTAAAAATTCTAAAAAATCCAAATTTGTTTCATAAGCTACAATACTACATATACTTCATAAACCATCACAAAGTAATTCCCCTTCCTCAAGGGCCAACCGACCAAGTCTATATCAAAGTCGAATTTTAAACCCAAATAAGAAGTCTATCCCAAGGACATCATAACTTAAGAAGGTCAAGAAACAGCTATATACATCTAATTCATGCAAGAAGTCAAGAACTAACTCAAAACATTAATAGAATTGAATACGCAAGGATGGATGTATGTTGAAAAGTAAGACTTAATGCAATCCTTTTTGCAGCAATTACAAGTGATAAAGGGCTTCGATAAATAAAGCAAGCACCCTATGTAACAAGCCTATAACATACTTGCGAGATTTGAGCTTGCGTTCAGCTTCCTCTGATCGCATTTTTACATGGTTCATTGTAGATTCATCCAAAATGCGATGCACATTTAGCTTGCGCCATACACAGCCAGATTCAACAAGTGAACCATTTCCATCTTCACCACTTTGGCGTTCTTCATAAATATCAAAGAGGTCACCCTGCTCGCGTGACCATGTAAATCTAAACTCTTTACCACCCACATCAACAACCTGTTGCAAAGATGATGTCACAAGGCTGTCAACGCTGAAGAATAACCAAGAATACATTAAACCAGAAAAGCTACAAGCACAAATGAACACTAAAACAGACGATTTGGTCAGAAGGATCATTAGTTATCATAAAACATAAAATGCACACAAAATGACCTGTGTATTCAAGGTGTCTAGACAACACCAAGGAAAAAAAAATAGTATATTTCAGTAATTATTTTTTTTAAGTCTACATATATATATATATATATTGAATTTTATAGAAGCAATGCATCTATAAAATAATAAACAAAGAGCATAAATAAATTATTGCAGTCATAAAATGTCAAAACTAAGAAGGAAGGAAAATAGCTTAGATGCTAAATGCTATAGTTATCAAAATAAAAATAAAAAGATGGCCAATTAAAACAATTCAACAAAAAAAAAAATAGTGAATTTTCATATTAATAGATTGTTATTAGAGTGAAAACCAGTTGCCAGTTTGCTAGGGGAAGATGTTAGCAAGGCAACCTTTTGAGTACATTGGATATAACCAAGATATAAGCATCCCTTGCTACATAAAATTCTTTCATATAGAACTGCACTACAGAACAAATGAAAAAAGACAAAGTCTTGACTAAGAGCAGAAAATCCAACCAAGGCTTTTGGTGAAACACCATTGTCTATACAATAAATAAGCAAGGCAAAGAAAGGCAGCAAGCACTGAATCCACTGCTAAAATTCTCACGAGAGTTTAGAAATTTGTGAAAAATCTCTGTAATAGATCAATTCACTCATGCATCGAATCCAATTTGTGACAGTGTGGAACAAGCAATAGCACTACAATAACAAAAGTAAACCAATTATGTGGAAACTTCTAGATGGGTTCCCAAAACACAACAAACGGATGTCATGAACTAGAAAAGATGACTCCATCCATGCACTACCAACCATTGTTTAGAAGAAGTTTGAGGCTTATACATTGAGGCTTGCCTTGATAGAAAGTGCAAGGAAAAACAAAATTTTACACCTTTCGAGTGTGTGTAGTTTGAGAGAAATTTTGCTTCTTCGCAATATAACACATAAGACATTATACATACAAATTTTCAAGATAAGAAAAATATTGATATTAGAGAAATTTCAGTACCTTTTGGAAAAACAAATTTTGGGGCAACTTTTGCTAAATTCCGGATAAATTTAAAACCCTGTAGAAAATACCCTGAGGAGAAGCCTTGGAGGCTCATACCACAATGCGAGGTATACAAATCCCATCCCTCAAACCTTCAGCGTCATCTTATGTCAAGGCATGCACTTAATAAGTTAACCAAAAATAAAGTTTTTCCAGAAAACTAAAAATTAGTAATCATTTTTTCTCATTTTCTTGAATATATTTAAACAAAATATTCAATATTTAACATATTTAGGTTTTTCAAATTCCTCTCAAGGCTTAATATCACATTAAGGTTTTCCCTAGTAGCTATGAATGGATTTGAGGGGAATTTTTTTCGTACAGTAACTTGACCTCTTTGCAAACTATTTGTTTAAATCAAATCCCTGCTGTCAGTTGATAACAAAATATCGTCTGTTTTCTAGTATATACACAAAACAAGCAATACTTGCAGCATATTCCTGCCTCTTAAATTTATTTTTTCCAATAATGGTCATATTAATTCCATATTGTCTTTAAACACAAAACTATGTGTACGTCAATCTTTTGCTACTTTGTCATAGTATTTATGCAGTTCTTTTACATTTTCTTTTAGTATTTTATTTGAAATATAAAGGACCTTAAGGCTTGCATCTCATGCTCCTAAGGCCTCACCCAACACCTTACCCCTTTGAAACACTGTTGCCAACAATATCAAAAAAGATGAACAGATGAAGCTACTCTAAAGAATATAAGAAGAGGAACAATTTGACCTCTATATACATGGAACCGTTTTCTCCCTACATGCACTGAAATGATATATAGAGATGACACACCAACAATGCATCTTTAGCAAATGCGACAAATAATCCAACTATGTAAACATGTCGAAGGGAAAAAAAAAGTCCTCAGCAATTCATAGATATCTTGAATTATGAGGACTAATAGCATTTCTTATTCCAAGGCTCAAGAACAATTGAGGGTGACAATGATCATGCGGTCACTTGCTAAAGAAACAGGCCCATCTGGGTACAGCATTAGAGTGGAAAGCCTTTGGACTGACATGAAAAAATGGATAAAATGTTGCTTGAGGAATGTCCTTTTCTACTGTCACCCTAAATGGGTCTATTAGAGGGCGGTTTCACTTGGGGCCACTAGAGACTTACCCAGTCGTTAACTTCAGGGCCCCAAGGATTAGTCGTGGTGCGCACAAGATGGCCGGACACCCCGGTTATCAAAAAAAAAAGATTCTTTCTCCACTTCTTCTATGAAGATGTACATAGTATATTTAATTCAAATGTTGAGGAAGGAGGGTTTGATGGTAGGGTGGGTGGAGAGGGTCTGTCACGGGTTCAGTTTGTCGACAACATGACTTTGTTCTTGAGGCAAACTGCAGTCACGTTCATAGACGGAAAAGCACTATTATAAGCTTTTAAATGGTTTATGGTGAATTTGAGCAAGAGTGCTTTCTCAGATCCATCTAAAGTCGGTTCAGTTAAGGGTTGTGGCCAACATCCTAAGGTGAGAGTTAGTTGACTAACTGCCCAAATATATAAGTCTTACCTCTTAAAAATAATATTCAGGGCCCCAGGGATTAGTCGTGGTGCACGCAAGCTGGCCCGGGCACCCAGGTTATCAAAAATAAATAAATAAATAATATTCACAAGCTTAGTTTCGTAATCCTATTGTGGACAGCAACAACGACAACAATAACAACAAAAAATGCCTTCTCCCAAGCAGTGTTTACAATGTCGGATACATGTTGCCCATTTGGAGTTGGGGGACACGAAACTAGGGTGTAAATCGATTTTACCCTGGTTTCGTGCGAGATGGGCAACATCGGTCGACATGAGGGTAAGAAAAAAATTACCCTTGTTTCGCTCGATAGGAGAAACATGTCACTCGACATGCCTCCCATGTCGAGCGAAATAGGGTAAAAAGGGAACTTAATTCGACATGTCGCACATGTCGCTCGAGCAGATTTTCCCATTTCACACATTTGAAAAGGGGTTTGACCAGATTTTGTGTACGAAAAAACAAATCTAACACCACTCGTTAAGATCTACGCGGTTTTCAAGTGTTTCACCAGTGAAATCAAGGTAAAAACTAATTTTTTCCATTTTGACTCATTGTTTCTTCATCAAAACTTGTAGATTAATTATATGTTAAGTAATGACACTCGATCTACAGATAGATGTCATTATTTTTTTTCAAAGTATATATATTTATTTATTTATTTAGGCCAAAAATTACATAAAATATATATAATAGTTATAAAATATGAAATAAGGCCTTATATTTATGTAATAAATAGTAGAATATTATTATAATAAAATTTGATAGATTAAATTAGGAAAATAAACTCTGATTAACATTTCAGAAATTATGTAATTGGTATAAATAATATTTAAAATAAATAAATAAATTGAAAAAAGTAGAAATATAGTAGAATACTAGATTACTAAAACTTAATAATTTATGGTCTGGAATTTACTTTGATTAATTTATGAAATTATTTATTTAGTGCAATTAATATTAAAAAATAGAAAAATTCATAAAATGACAACAAAAATACAAATATAGAAAAAATATGAAAGAATTGGATTGCTGTAAATCTTGAGTTCTTATGACTTTTCTATATTGTTATTTGCT
>JAUPMG010037838.1:3797-28362 GCA_031762675.1 Pachysandra terminalis | reverse complement strand
CTCTTTTGCTTCTAAAAGCAACATTTTGCTTCAAAAAGCAAAAAAGTACTTTCAAAAAGCATTACCAAACAGAGGCTTGATTTGCATGTATTTTTGGTGACTTCTATCATAAAAAATATGATTTTGATGACTTGTGATTACTGTTTCTAAGTTATGATGATTTCCAATGGATTTTGGATGATCTAACAACTTGATTTCTTCTTATAATGATCTAGCGTCTGTTAAGGCTGTCTATTATACATGTGTTGATGATTTCCCATGAGTTTTATGCTTTCGATTATTGTATATTCATAGGTGCATGTTGATCTTTATGTGTGGACTTTTGGAGCCATTAGCCAATTTATGAAAGAAATTAGTATTCCCATCCCCTTGACTAATCCAAGTAGCCCTCAATTTCTATCTCCAACTGATCTCCTCCTTTCTAAGAATATTATCTAACTCTGCCTTCTTAGACTTCCTCCTATCCCTCTCCCCCTCATACGACTCCCTCTGCTGTTACCACAAATCCAACTCTACAATTTCATCAAACGCACCTTTCTTACGTATAGAAATATCCCCAAAACTGTCATGAATTTAACCTTTAATTTTTCTCTTCAAAAACTTCAAAGATCTCATAAAAGAAAACCCAGTAAAACTAAACTCATCCCTATCCCTTTCTTCCCACCAGCCTTTCACCTCAACTTTGAAATGACTATGTGTAAGCCACATATTTTCAAACCTGAAAGGAGAAGGACCATGCTGAACCAAATCAACAGGAAGTAATAAAGGCCAATGATCAGAAACCACTCTAGGAAGAATTCTCTGAGTTAAATGAGGAAATAGGCATCCCATTAAAACGATCCTAAACATCTATCCAACTTGCAACAAAGGGTGCTCTCTTGAAGATTAGACCAGGTAAACCACCTACCTGAAAGAAGATAACCCATTAAAGCAAGATCTTGAATAAGAGAAGAATCTCCTTATACTCCTAGTCATCCTAGTCTTTCTATTATAATCTCCCTCAGATCTAACCACATTAAAATCCCCAATCAAACACCAAGGAAAGAAATTGTTTGAAGCAATATGTCACATCCCAAACTTAAGAGATCTCAAAGGAGTCCCTAAAAAGTCTGAAATATGACTCTCACCCTATTCCACATGGGAGTGGTAGTCAATACATAGCCAAATAATGAAAGAAATCTGAGATATTATATAATAATAAAAATAAGTCAAAACTAGGCTATATTACATCCAATTCAAATCATAACAATGCAGCAGAAAATAAAACAAAAATCCTTTAGTTTCATGCTCAATCGAACTCCCAAGTAAAATATGGCATAACAATGGCCAATAATAAACTTTGGCATGCAAGCCAACAAAATCTAGTAAAATCCCTAATAAATTCCCTAATTAGCTTCCTCGACAAAATCAGTAACATCATCAAAACTTTGATCCGCGGCTTGGTCTCCGTAGTCCAAGTCATCCTCCTCTACTATTTCTGAAAATATGGTTGCTTCAAAGCGTAAGTTACATTTAGCCAGTAAGTAAACAAGTCTAACAAAACTTATGATTGAAGTATGGATAATGCCACTCTTCAATGGTAAGCCATATAAACAGTAAACAAGTAAATCATGCAATATATATGGTGATTATGCAATGAATATGTTATATGTGATGGATGTGAGATATGAAAGTGAATCATACAATAAGTGTTGAATATGCATGGTCAAGTTTTAATAATGAATGTTGTGCAACAATGATGTAAAATCACCAACTGTGATCTAGCAAACAAGTTTAATATGCAATGCAAGCTGTTAGGTATATTGATAACAAAATTTCTCACAAGATCGATCCTTCCTTGAGCAAGAGATGTCTTAAAGAACCATCACCCCCATACAGGGCCACTCTTAAAGATAAGATATTCTATGTGCGCATCATATTTTTAAGGGGCTTCGACCTAAAGGGCACAATTCCCCCACTTATTTTTGATCAAGGGAAAATACCCAAGGCTTCACCAACATGAAATTCTCCTCAGGGAATCAAACTTACCAATAACCAACAGGATTCACTCCTTAATAGTCCATATGACAAAAAGATCAAACTTATCAATAACCAACAGGATTCACTCCTTAATAGTCCATAAGACAAAAAGATAGGTATATTGGGATAGCTAGTCCCTCAACACAGGAAATATAAGTCTCCTTACCTATCATGATTTCCCGATCATAATACTCTCTTAATCACCTTGAAATCCAGAAGTGTGGATTCATATGCAAAGGGTATGGCTTTTAGACCAAATCTATGGTCATGAAGCTAATGATGTACAAGTGAGAATGTGCTCATTAACTAAACAAACAAAATATGTGTACAATGTGTAATATGACTAATCAACATGTTTAACAATGAATATGCAAGTAACTTGAATCATATCGAAATATCACATGATCATCAAACATAGTAAATAGGTCCATACAGAAATGAGCATATGAAATAATTATATTTGAGCAAAACTAATATCATAATCAGTCTAATTGGATCAAAATAAATTAGTATGTGAAATTTCAATCAAAACAAACCAAATTGGGCATTCTCGGTGAGCCGAGGATTCGCTGAGTGGGTTCGGTGGCCTTTACGGCGAGCCGAGTAGGTCGCCGAATCCCCCATTCTAGGTTTCTGGGATCCTAGGTTTGGTCAGAATGTCAGGCTCGGCATAGTCTTCGGTGTGACAAGATTGGGCTTGATGACAAAACCAGTGGCTTAAAAATCCTTCTGTGACGCTCGGCGTACCTTTCGGTGCACCGAGTGGGCTTCGGTGACAAATCCAGGGGCCTGAAAAGTAGTCTGTGCCTCTGTGGGGCTCAGTTTCGGCGAGCCGAGGAGGTCGCCGAGGCTTTCTGGGTTGGTTCGGCAAGCCGAACGTCGCGGTTTGGACAATTTTACCTGTTTTTGCATCCTCTTCAACTTTAAACACAAAACACAATTTAGTAATCCCATATAACTTTGGATTCTGCACAAAACCCAATAAATATACTTCACAAACATTAACTCAAATCAAACTTACCAAGTCTTGCCTTAAAACTCAAAAAATTAGTTTAGGAAAACCATGATCATACTTCATACTCAAAGAAAATAACCTTGTACTCCTATTAGAATCATAAATAAGGTTATACTGGAATACTTACCTTGGTTGGAAAGTTGGTGTAGAGAATTACACCTCTTGCTCTTCTTCTTCTTCTTCTTCTTCTTCTTCTTCTTCTTCTTCAAGTAATGAATCAACCTCCCAAGGCCTTGTGTTTATATAGGCACTTAGGAACTCTAGGATTAGTAACTATAGAACTCTTAATCTTAGCCCTTAGTTATTTTTGAATTATGAAGTATTTGGATATTGGTTATCGACCTCACTTGATGTTATTTTTGGGATTATTTTTATATTTATTATTAGTAGAATTTGAATTTCATAGTTTTTTTTTCCACTGCGTATACTTGTCATACATATATTGTATATATGTTGATTGCTAGTAGGTACGACAATGATATGACAGTTTACTTCAGACTTGAGAGTTTGGGAACCGTTGTTATGTGGCCTAAATGTCCATGCTTATTATGTATACAACGGGATTTGGGGCACGATAACATAACCATGGTTTCGATTCTAGTGACATATAGCATATTGCAATGCTTCAATATAAAGGTAGTTGAAGCTTAATTATACAAAATATCAAGGGATATATCGCAAATATCACAGATATTATGATATAGCGCTATAATTTGCATCATTAGAACACGAACTTATATCATTTCAATCGATATTTATCTTTCTTTCAATCAAAACTTCAACCAAACCCCAGTTCTCCAATTTAAGCATGGAAAACACCATTTTTCTTTGTCTCTTTCTTCCTTTTCTATTTTTTTCTTGTTTCATAATGTAACTCTTTAAATGAATTTCCAAGATAGTCAAGCAAACTCCATTTCAAACAAACATCATTTGGTTAGAAGATTTAAGGAGATTGAAGAGTAGATTTAGCTAGAACAAGATAGACTTGCAAGTCAACGCATCAATTTGGTGCATTTACATGCATTTCAGAAAACTATTTGTGACTAATAGAAATATTTCGTACATTTTTACCTTTACCATTCCCATGATCTCTAACACAAAATGAAGGAAAATCATTGATTTCCCTTTTTTCCAATGTTGCCAAAATTTTGCTCCATGCACCGGAATGTTGGCAACATGGTGGAAGTTTCACATGTGTCATGCAACATATGCAAAACTTTACTAAATTTCACCCTTCAAATGGGCATGTCAAGGGAAATGTCACCACAATTCAATGACATTTCTCTCCTTCATTCTCTTATTTTCAAGCCCAAAACCCCCTATAAAACTCCATTTCACCACTTGATGAATGTTTTGTGAATCAAAAACACTCCAAAAAAGTAATTTTTTAGGATTTGTAGCATCAGGTGGATCGTTGCAGAAGTGCGTGTTCGAGTTAATTTTTTCTCTAATTTGTAGCAATGTAAAGTTGGAAGCAACTTTCTCGGCATATTGAGTTTTTTCTGAGGCATTGTTCTTGGAACGTCGGCAGAGGTAATGTTGACCTTTTCTTGGATAACTGGCTTAGGTCTGCTCTCTGGTTCAGCTATTTCCAGATAATGTTTGTCCTGTCCAATGCACTGTGAAGGAATTTTTCGAGACTAATTTCGTTAATGCCAATTTAGATGCCAGGGTGTTAGATTTTGTCAAAGCTAAAGTTGATGAATGTTATATTTTCACATCTGACTGTGACGATATTTCTGTCTGGATGCCTAGTACTGAAGGGGTCTTATCTACTACATCGGCATATGAGGTCCTTCGTCCGGCTTTCGATAATTTTCCTTGGTGGAAATGGGTCTGGCATAAGGCTCTTCCTACTAAAATCATAACTTTTGCCTAGTCAATTCTGAACATCCATTGCAAGATCACCGCCAACAAAAAGATGGTCGATAGACTCCTCAGCAGACGTAACATAGCACAAACACTTAGACGCCATGTTCACACCAAGCCCTTTCATTGCAAGATCAACAGGGACAACTTTATTTGGAAATTCTTTGCAAGGGCATGCTCGATTAATCTTCCCAGTTTTGATACGGCTCGGAACCGCATTTTATTTTGGCTTTCTTCATCCTCCTTCACGTGTCAAGTTGCGATCATTATTGGTTTGATCCCTTCTATTATCTTATGGGAGTTATGGCTGGAGCGTAACTTTAGAAGGTTTGAAGATAGCAGGCAGGATTCTACGTTTATTATTAAGAAGGTTAGTAACAGGCCGGCACAGATTAATTTTCTTTTTCAGCCGAAGCGTCGGGCCTCGCGTTCGAACGTTGCTCTTCCCTTCATCTGCCGGTTTTTGATGTTCGATTAAAGAGGCCTTTGGTGATTAGTTGGATTCCGCCTAAGCCAGGTTGGGTTAAGCTGAACGTTGATGGTGCTTGTGTAGACAACCCTGGCCTTGGTGGTGGTTGCGGTATTGTTAGATCCTCTTCTGGCTCCCTTCTTGCTGCTTTCTCTTGCCATTATGGGTCTTGTACTAATAATATTGTGGAGGTCCGTGCTTTATTGGATGGTTTTCAGCTGTGTCATGATCTGGGTTTCCGATTGATTGAGATCGAATCCGACTCTAGGATTCTGGTGCAATGGCTTACTTCCCGTTTGGATCCCCCACGGAATTTTTTCTTCTGGTGGATTAGTGTTCGTCGATTGCTTAAGGCGCTTCATTTTTCAATCCGGCATGTTTACAGAGAAGTTAATTAGGTTGCTGATGCACTAGCTAAAGAAGGTGCTTCTCTTCAGGTGACTCGTCATTTAAATATTGGCTCTCTACCTAGGGAGGTTCGTGCTATCATCAAACTGGAGATGGCCAGTCTTCCTTATGATAGGAGATAGTCTTGCTTTTCTATATTTTATCATTGTTTAGAGGGCATCGTTTTATTAGATGGTGCTCTCATTCCACTTGTGGCCGGTTTTTGTTGGCCCCGCTACTTATGTAATTTCTTTTGATTATCAATAAAATCCCTCATACCACCAAGGTTCAAAAAAAAAAACTTATCCAAATAACAGGAAATTAATATTTGTATAACGACACTCAATCTATCGATGCGTGTCGTTACTTTGATTTTTCAGAATTAATTTTTAATTTGAAATTTTTTAATTAAAACATATGTAACTATAAAAATCAATATGGTATGAGTAAAGAAAGTAAACCTAGTTAGGAAAATTTAATAATGAAAAGTTAGTTAATTTGGCCAATTACTAATTCAAGTAATTGGACATTAATTAACTATATAATCACTTTTTAAATTTAAAAATAATAAAAAGTATTAAAAAATAGTACTTTTTTTAACACTTCAGGAAATATTGAAAAAATAGAGAAATGTAAAAAAAAAGGTTAATGGCAAATTACTCATCCAACTAGTCGGACATTAATCAACTACATAATTACCGAAGTTTTTTGGTTAACGAACTTTTTTTAATGTTTTATGGAGTTATTTGACTTCTATTTCATTTTTATCTTTTATCTCGTTGTTCTACGTTAGCAGCATTTAGCTATATTAGCCAAGATATATGCAATATGCATTCATTTTGTCATATGTTTGGGTTATTTCGATGTTATTATCTCTTAGTTACAATTCTACAGAATTTCAAAATCTAATTCAATCATTTAGGCATAGTTATCTATATTTTTCCTAAACAGCTGCACTTGCCTTCAAGCCTATGCATTTTTTTTTTTTTTTATATTTTGGTTTTTAAGGCATATTTTATTTTCGTTTAAACCTCCTAGAAGTTTAAAGGAAAAATTCCAATATTTTTCCATAATTTCCCCCCCAACTGGCAAAATTTCGCCGAAATTTGCCAGGTTCCCCTAGTGAAATGGTTGACAAAGTCGACATTAAAATACAGTCATTTTAAAAAAGACATACTAGTAAGGTAACTTGGTTAGAGTACTTTACTACAGAAATAATTTGTCTCCTATAGAATAATATCATCTTCTCAGTCGAGCAATTTCTTGTCTATCCTCTCCATAATTGGGTCCAAAACTTTCTAAAATCAAACTGAGATCCAAGAGGGAGTGATAGATAAGAATTAGAACCCACAACATTGACATCTAAGATACTCAGATACTCAGCGACTCCTCAAATGCGCTTAGCATCTTGACTAAATCCAACAAGGATGCTTTTCTATAAGTTAATAGTAGGCCTGAAATTGCTTTGGAGCACTAAAGAGTAACTCTCATGGCTCATGGCTGTCATCTCATCCTTAATCTTACTCTCAACCCTATCCTCAAGGAATACGAGTGTGCCATTAAACATACTATAGTTGTGAGAGACACTTGGTACGTCCACCCACCTTGAAACCACTTCTAAGATCCAGTATTTATTCTTATAGATCAACTTGCTCAATCGATTTGTTATGATAATAAACATGATTGTATCAAGAGGTTACCTTGCTTGAGACCCCTATGGATCTTGGTAAGAAACCTTTAGCACGCCGTTAAAATTATGGAATGAGTTTGTAGGTATGCAGTTTTATATCTAAAGCCCCCACTTGTTACCAAACTCCATATTCATATAATCATAATTTAGGATTAGTCTATGTGATCATTTGGACTTTCAAGGTCAATATTGCACACCACTTGTCAAGCTAATGGAGGTATGCATACAATTTAAAATTATTTTTTGAGGCAACTAAATTCAAAACCTATACAATAACTTTTGGCCAGCTATTACTAATCCTTTGATGGTCTATTTGGGTTGAAATTTCCAATATATCAATAAAATTTGAACTTAAAAGACGTGCGATTAGCATTTTAAAATTGGATATTTATTATTAGGTTTCTAGGACTGGGAAACAAAATTTTGATTTAATGGTAAAAAATTTGACTAATTGATTTGGACTTCATCTAGGTGCATCCCCCTTGCTGAATTTGGAAAGATTTAGGTTGGTTTTCAAAGGTAGTTGCTGTTGAGTATGCACGTGCTTAGGGGTATTCTATCATTTGCATCAGTTTATACCTACAGGCATTTTGTAGTACTTTTAGGAGCTATTAATATTAAAATCATCTTATTTTATTTACATTATAAAAGACAAGGTGAGAGAGAATGTTTAAACTCTCTTCTTTCTTTCCCCCATTCTACTCTTCTTCCTCTTCCTCTATTTTCTTCTTTTTTTTTTCTTACAAACCCTAGAATCAACTAGAACAACTTGGCATAGAGCATCCCATGATTATTTTCCAATTTTACTTTTTTCTTTGTTTGTGAACAGTGCCGTGACAGCAGTACCTCGTGAACAGTCATTATGATTTCAAGTGATTTTTTGTAAGTTATAGATTACCATGTGTGTTTTTCCTTTTAAGAAAATTTAAAAAATTTTGAAATAAAATCGGATTGCTGTTGAGTATATGCATGCTTAGGGGTAATCTATCATTTGCATCAGTTTATACCTAAGGGCCCTTTTTAGTACTTTTAGGGGGTATTAATATTAAAATCAACTCATTTTATATACATTATAAAGGACAAGGTGAGAGAGAATGTTTAAACTCTCTTCTTTCTTTCCCCCATTCTATTCTTCTTCTTTCTCTTCCTCTACTTTCTTCTTTTTTTTTTCTTACAAACCCTAGAATCAACTAAAACAACTTGGTATTAGAGCATCTTATGATTATTTTCCATTTTTACTTTTTTCTTTGTTTGTGAACAGTACCATGACAGCAGTATATCGTGAACAGTCATGATTTCAAGTGATTTTTTGTGAGTTATAGATTACCATGTGTGTTTTTCCTTTTAAGAAAATTAAGAAAAAAATTGAAATAAAATCAGATTTCTGAACTTTCATTAATAGATCAATATAAGTGCGTTTGGAGATTTGAATCTGCTAGATTTTGAACGCATTTTATGCAGAAATTCATTTGAAGTGACATTGTGAAGATATGTAATGTATTAAGCTTTGGCCAAGGAATTTTTGCATGATATTTCCTTTTTTCTTTGGTTTGGCTATATGGTCGTAAGCAGCTGTGCATGAATACAGCCTGGTTAATGTTGGATTCAACCTTTTAGATTCTTGGTAATAAGTTACAACTGGATTTGTTAGTTTTCTAGTACTGATTTTCGTGATTTGTAAGTATTTGTTTGGTTGAAAGGATTGTATTCCTTATGATGTGTCTTGATGTTTGAATATGCTGAAAAGTTGGTGTATTTAGTAATGTGTAACATTATAACAGTGTGTTAGCATTTCAGAAGTGAATAAGTCCTTGGTGTTTTTCCCTTTCAGTTGGGATGGTTCCTATGGGAGGTTCAAGTGCTCATTTGGTTTTTCTTGTTTACTCTACACCTGCTGAACCATTACATCTACTTTACATGGTGGTGTGAACCTCTTCAGAAAAGAAATGAAAGCGATTGGACACTTCATGGCCCAGCTATACACTTGTATTGCTAATTTTATGTCTATATGAGCCAACTCATGCACATATTCGATTGTCTTCAAACCACCATTCCTCTTCCATTTCCTCTAGGATTATTGATTTAGGAGCTTCTGATCACATGATGGTATGTCTCCTCTTTTTTTCTCTTATCGTGAATGTTCTGGTATAGAGACAAAGTTAGAATTGCTAATCGTTCTTACTCCTTTGTCACAGGAAAAGGTAGTGTTGTTGTTACCCCTTTCATGCCGTTGTCTTCAGTTCTCATGTGCCTAACTTTACTACAAATCTTTTGATAATAAGTAGCATTACTAAATCTTTAAATTGTAGCGTCACCTCCTTTCCTTCTCATTATGTTCATCAGGATTTGGTGACAAAGAAGATGTTTGGCATTGGGCATGAGAGGAATGGTCCTACTTCTTGACTCATTACTTCTCTCTCAGGCACACTATTCATTTCAAAGTAGTATCAGTGATAATCAGTTAATGTGCTGGCACATGCATTTGTCAAGTCCCTCTATTTCGGTTCTGAGATGAAATCCTCTTAATAATTTTCTTCTGTTTCCAATTTAAATCTCCAATATGAAATTTGTGGACTTGCAAAACATTGTCAATCTTCATATCCTGTTAGTGGCAATAGAAGCAGTTACCCTTTGGATATCGTCCACTTTGATGTGTTGAGACCTTCCCTAACTATTCCTTGTTTGGTTATCGATACTTTGTTACTTTCATTGATGATTAATCTTGTGCTATATGAGTGAATCAGTTTTAGAATAAAAATGATGTCTTTCCTATCTTTGCTGTTTTTCATAAAATGATAGACACTCAATTTAATGCCAAAATAAGATCTGATAATGGGGGAATAAAAGTATGGTGGACTTGCTTCTTAATTATCTCATGGTATTGTCCATCAAATCATGGAAAAATTTCCCTCGTTGCCCTCCAAAAAGAGAAACGTTAGAGGAAATTTCACTATATTTCAGGGGAATTTAGAACCATGGACCCAAAAGCCCTAAACCGTATTCTTTTGGGTTATTCTCCAACCCAAAAAGGCCAAAGTGTCATCATCCAACTTCTTGAAAAGAGTCCTATTTTAGGTTACCATGAATGTCTCCTTTTTTTGAGTTTGCTCCCTTTTATTCTACTCAAAAGAGTCCGATTCAAAGAGAGTAGAAGTGAAGAGTCATCTTTCCTTTGTTTCTCATTACCTCTTCCAGTTCCTCCTCATATGTTTGATGATGGTATACCCCCTTCCAGCTCCTCCTCACATGTTGATGATGTAGATACGATATTCAGGACAGAGGAAGTGCATAAATTCCCTTAAAGGAGTTGTAGGTTGTTGAAGCACAAATCGTACATCTCTCAATTAGAGAGAGCAGTTATTTATAATCAAGAATTAGGGTAAACAATAAACAAGGAAGACCTAAAGAAATGGGCTTATGGGCTTTAGGCCCATTAGCTATTCTAACACTCCCCCTCAAGCTAGAGCATAGATACTATTCATGCCTAGCTTGTTACAGATATACCCAATCCTATTCCAAGTTATTCACTTAGTGAATACATCTGCCAGTTGCTCCGCTGTCCTCACATGTTGCAACAATATTTCTTCACCTTGTAGCTTTTCTCAAACAAAATGACAATCAACCTCAATATGCTTTGTCCTTTCATGAAACACAGGATTAGATGCAATGTGAATAGCTGCTTGATTATCACACACCACAACTTGGACGAATTCGATGGGGGGTATTCTAGTTCATTCAGAAGCTGTTGCAAATAAATAATCTCACTTGTAGCATGAACCATAGCTCGATACTCAGATTCTACACTAGAATGAGCTATCACTGGTTGTTTCTTACTTTTCCAGAATACTAGATTTCCTCCTACAAATATGTAATACCTAGTAGTAGATTTCTGATCACTAGGAAATCCTGCCAAATCTGCATCTAAGAATCCTTCAATATTCATATAACCTTGATTGCTATATAACAGACCTCGACTCAAAGTATCCTTAATATACCGAAGAATATTCAAGACTGCATCCCAGTGAGGAACTCGTGGAGCTGCCAAAAACTGTTTGGTTACACTCACAGAAAATGCAATATCTGGACGAGTAATTGCTAGATAATTCAGTTTTCCAACATGACGTCTATACCGCTCAGGATCAGTATATAATTCCCCATCTTCTGGAGACAATTTTACTCCCGAAGCCATAGGAACATCAAACGGTTAGGCATCGATCATTCCTGTATCACGTAACAAATCTAAAGCATACTTTCTCTGAGACAGAAAAATCCCACGATGACTCCTGGCAACTTCCACACCCAAGAAATATCTCAAAGGACCAAGGTCCTTGGTCTGAAATTGACTTTGTAGAAATAATTTCAGAGAAGATATACCTGTAATGTCACTTCCTGTGACGACAATATCATACACAAAGACCACCAAGAGAATGCTCCCTGTATTAGACTGCCGAAAGAAAATCAAATAATCCTTGGATGCTCTTTGGAGACCAAATTTTAACACCACCTCAATGAATCGCCCAAACCAAGCCCGAGGCAATTGCTTTAAACCATAAAGAGATTTTTTTAACCGACAAACCCGATCAAACTCCCCCTAAGCAACAAAGCCGGGCGGTTGCTCCAAAGAAACCACTTCCTGCAATTCACCATTAAGCGATGCATTCTTAACATCCAGTTGATGTAAAGACCATCCATAGGACACTGCAAGAGATAAAATAAGCCGAACAAAAGCCAACCTTGCAACTGGTGAAAAAGTGTCTGTGTAATCAACACCATAAGTCTGAGCATACCCTTTTGCAACTAACTGAGCTTTGAGACGAGAAACAGACCCATCAGGGTTCATTTTAACCACATATACCCATTTGCATCCAATTGATTTTTTACAAGGGGCAAGGGTACTAAAGCCCATGTTTGATTAGTCTCAAGAGCTGTCATCGCATCTAACATGGCCGCTGGCCACCCGGGAGATTATAGGGCCTCATCGAGACAGCATCCAAGGTAGAAATAAAGGCCTGTAGAGTCAGAGACATGCCTGCATATGAAACAGTAGCTGATATAGGATACTTCGCCCATTCACGACGACCCTTAGGAAAAGCAACAAGGAGATCAATATCAGCCAGTGGATCAGACAACAAGGAGTCCGATACAGTAGAGAACGGCTCAGGAGCTACAGGAGAGGAACCAAAAATTCTGCGAAAGCCACGAACATATGTATGAAGAGTAGGACTCATAGGTGTGACAGACGGACTCGAAGGAACTCGTATGAGATCATACAATAGAAACTCATCGAGCCCAGACGACTCAGACGCACTGGAGGATGACGAATGAGATGAGAAAGGAAATGACTCATGAAACACAACATTAAAGGATACCAGATATCGTCCCAACTCAGGAGAATAGCACCGATAGCCCTTTGTGTACGAGAATAACCAAGAAAAATACACCTTAATGATTTCAGATCAAGCTTCGTCACCTAAGGTTGAATATCCTGACAATAACAAGTACATCCAAAAATCCTAACAGGACGAGAATGTAAGGTTTGGCATGGATATAAAATGAGATGAGGAATCTCCCTCTAAAGGACGGACGAAGGCATCTGATTGATTAAATACGTTGCTGTAAGAATAACATTGCCCCAGAATATTTTGGGCATCTGCATATGGAACATAAAAGCCCGTGCTACTTCCATGAGATGAAGATTTTTACGTTCAGCCACACCATTCTTTTGGGGGGGTATCTGGGCAGGATGATTGATGAATAATGCCTTGATTTTTCATGAAATAAACAAGGGGACCAGACAAATACTCAAAAGCATTATCACTACGCAATATTCAAATAGGGACATAAACTTTAGTATGTATCTCAGCATAAAATGCAAAGAAAATAGACAATAATTCAGAACATTGTCTCATTAAATAAATCCATGTAACACAAGAATAGTCATCCACAAATGTAACGAAATAACGAAAACCGGATTTTGACAGGACAGGACAAAGACCCCAAATATCACAGTGAACTAAATCAAAAGGAGCACATGCTCGTTTATTCGGACTCGACACATACGACCCGCGATGATGTTTCGCAAACTGACACGACTCAGAATAATTGCTGTAACAACACCAGGGACGGACATAGACGCTTCAGCTTGGGAAGAGCAGGATGATCAAGCTGACAGTGAAGCTCCAAAGGCGTGGGAGATAGGCAGGAACACGCCACAGAATTTGGTCCCTCTTCCAGCAGATAGAGACCTTCTGAAGTACAACGCCCCCATACCAATCGTCCGCTTCGTTGAACGATCCTGAAACTCACAATGATCAATATAAAATGTAGCCAAGCAATCAAGCTCTTTCGTAAGAGCACTAACAAACAATAGATTAAAAGGAAGATTAGGCAGATATAACATAGATGACAGTCATATAGTAGGTGTAGGAAAAGCAGTGCCAATCCCTTTAACCGCCACGAAAGACCCATCCGTCACTCTGACATCAGGATGAGAACTCATGGGAGAATGTGTGTAAAATACCTGTGGACCAATCATATGATCAGAGGCTCCAAAATCAATTACCCAAGTCCTAGGAGACGCAGATATGTATGAAGATGAAGATGATCCGGTCTGAGCAACAGTAGCAGATGTGGAGGACTGATTAGCCAGTAACTGAGAATATTCCTCGGCTGTGAGACGGATACTACCATCATCGGGGGGAGCAGACACTACTGTAGAGGTGTCCTGGACATATCTTGAAATAATATGAGCAGATCGGGCATTAGAAGGCTTGCCATGTAATTTCCAACACTTGTCACGCGTGTGACCAACATCGCCACAGTGAAAACATATAATTCTCCCATCGGGTCCATGACCACCATGTCCTCCGTGTCCTTCCCCTCTAACACCACGTCCTCCTGACGGGACGGGACCTGCCAAAGCAGCACGATCACTCGTGTCCATAAAGCTAGTAGCAGAACGGGCTAAGCGAAGCACACGAAATAAGCCTCAATCAGAGAAGATTCACGACTCGCTAGGATCTGGGATCTAGTGGGGTCAAACTCTGATCTTAGACCACTAAGAAAAGCCATAACCGCTAACTGTTCCCGCTGCTATCTCATTTGATTAATATCCGAAGTCAAAGGCATCAAGACATTAAGCTCTTCATACACCCTTTTAAACGTAGCAAAATAATCACTAACAAAGATGTCTCCTTGCTCCGTTCGAAAGAAAGAAAGGGATATATCATAAAGACGATTTAGATCGTCTTTGCCCGAATACAAGACCATAAGGTACTCCCACAGTTCTTTAACCGTATCACAGTGTGTCACCAACACAGACAACTTAGGTTCCATAGCATTAAGTACTTGATTGTATAATTGAGCATCATCACGCAACCAAACTTTGGTGCCTACAAGATCAGTTCTTGGATCAGGAGATTTACCCGTAAGATGCTCCTCCTTTTCCATAACACAAATAGCAAAAAAAGTAAATTTACGCCAATGCAGAAAGTTGGTCCCATCTAATCGTTGATCGGTAAGATGAATAGATGACGACACGATCTCAAAAACAGCCGGCTTTGGTTCAGTCGGACGTTGTTCGGAGGTACTCATGATGATATCACAATCAGAAAAAAAAATCTGCAAATAAAAACCTAACCAAAAAGAGAACTTAGGGGGATATCGCACCCCTCCACACGTCAATCACGATCAACAGCCACCTTTCCGGCAAGCGCAAAAATCTTCTTCAATAAGAAGCCCCATCACACCTCCAAGTTCAGAAATCCACGGAGAAAACCACCCAACTCACGATCAGATCCACGAAAGGCTCTAAAAGAGCCGATTGAAGAAAGAAAAAAAAATATAGAGGTAGCGAGAGATTTTGCTACTTCATGATTTAGAGAGAAAAGAGAGGTAGCAAGAGCGCTACCTTGTGACTGGGAACAGGCGAGAAAAAAAAAATAACCAGAGAAAGAGAGAAAGAGGAAGGTGGCTGCTAGCGAGAAGAGTCAATGAGGGGGCCGGCGGCATGAAAAGTTTTTTTTCGTTGGGAAGCTTTGATACCATGTTGAAGCACAAATCGTACATCTCTCAATTAGAGAGAGCAGTTATTTATAATCAAGAATTAGGGTAAACGATAAACAAGGAAGACCTAAAGAAATGGGCTTATGGGATTTAGGCCCATTAGCTATTCTAACAGTATTCAAGGCAATGGAGAAATGAACCTACCTTTCACACCCCTTGTCAAGAGTCTGCTTTTAATTCATCTGATACAAGTAATATTTTTACTAATATATCCTCTTGCTGTTGATGATTTTGATCTTCCCATTGCAATTCCAAAAGGGGTTTGTTCATCTACTCACCATCCCATTTCTAAGTTTATCTCATATGGTTCCTTGCCTCCATCTATTGTGCTTTTGTCACAATATTGTTTTCTATTTTTCTACCTTGTATTGTTTCTAATATCCGCTCACATCCGAAACGGAGAGAAGCAATTGTGTAAAGAGATGCATGTCCTTGAAAAGAATGCAACACGTGACTTGGTTGATCACCCCAAAGGAAAAGACCCACTGTGGAATGGTACAAGGCAAGGGTCTACACAGACATATGGGATTGATTATCAACAGAAACTTGTCCCAATTGCAAGATGAGCTGTGTGAGAAGTTCTACGTTCTGTTGGTTCTAATCAAGATTAGCCAACAGCTGGATATAAAAGATGCCTTCCTACATGGTGTTTTGGAGGAAGAAGTCTATATGATGGTGCCTCTTGGAAAGGGAAGTGTGCAAGTTGAAGAAAGAACTGTATGGACTGAAACAATCACCAAGTCTGACTTGAAAGGTTCAAATGTGTCATGGGGAAGAATGGGTACAAGTAGAGCTACATAGATCACAAATTTTTCATTAAAAACAATAAAGGGAAGATCACAGTACTAATTATATAAGTTAAATGATGACTGGTAATGATTAGGAGGAAATGATGAAGCTTAAATGTCACCTTACTAATGAGTTCGAAATTAAAGACTTGCTCACTAAAATATTTCCTTGGGATTAAGGTCGTTTGATCTAAAAAGGTGACCTCTATCTCTCAAAAGGAAGTATGTTCTTGACTTACTAAAAGAAGAAGACATGATTTGTTGTAAGCCCATTGATATTAATTGAACAAAATCATTGGCTAAGTGAAAATAATGGGAGTTCTAGGAGATACCAAAGAATACTGCGACATTTGATTTATTTCTCTCTCGCCACTCCAGAAATAAATCGACATTTGGTGAGTCAATTTATGCATACACCTAAAAATTCTCCTTTGGAGGCAACCTGCAAGATTTTCAAGTACTTGAAGTCCTCACCTGGTCACATGAGAATAGAATCCCATTTTGATGCATATTGGGCAGGTTTGTATCAGATCGCCATTATTGCACTTTTTTGCGGGAGGAAATCTTGCAACTTGGAGAAGAAACAATTTTATGGTTGTGCGGTCTAGAGCAGAAGCAAAATTCAGAGCTATGGCACATGGTGTATGTGAGCTCCTATGGTTGAAAATGCTTATGCAATAACTCAGTTTTCTTATGTAAGGACCAATAGATCTCTACTGTCACAATATGGAAACAATTAGCATTGCTCACAATCCTGTACAGCATGATTAAAGAAAACATATACAGGTGGATCGATACTTTATCAAAGAGAAGTTGAATTCAAAAATTCTTACCCTTTCTGTGAAAGCTAATGATCAATTTGCAGATATCCTATTCCTAACCATTCATGTTATTTTGAGCAAGATGGGCATGTATAATATATCCACACCGTGATAATGTTTAAACTCTCTTCTTTCTTTTTTTATTTTCTTCCTCTAATACTTTCTTTTTTTCTTTTTCTTACAAGCCCTAGAATCAACTAAATAACTATATCTTGAGTCAAATTTATTTCGAGTCAAGTACTGGAGTTAGCATGCTTTAAGTATGAATGGGAAATACTTTTTAAAAGATCAAATACATAAATAGGTAAGGTTGTCCAACTATGTAAGAAATCAACTACACTAGAGAACTTAACTATCCTTTTAGACTATTGTATTAGACAGGTTGATTATTAGGATCTCAATCAACATTTCCCTCAGCTTCCACTTCTATTTAGTTAATGAGGATTTATCTTCTTAAAACGAAACACTACTTAACAACCATTGATGGCATCCTTCACCACTTTCTTCATTTTGTTAGTCATATTTTAGTAACTATTTTGTAAGCTAGTGTAAGAAAAGAGGACAGTTCAAGTTTAATGCACCACTTTCTTCATTTTGTCAGTCATATTTTAGTAACTATTTTGTAAGCTAGTGTAAGAAAAGAGGACAGTTCAAGTTTAATGATGCACAACAACTAAGGTTTTGAAAATTTGAAGTTGAAGAAATCATGAACAACATGTGAGTTACAAATAGAAAATACAAGAGGAAAATGGTCAAAATTATATGTAGTAAAGTCTCACCACTTCTATTTTTTTTTTTAACTCATAGGATTGAAGCCATTAATCAATAGAAAAAGAGATGAAGAAAAAAGATAGCGCCCTCTTTAATAAATGACTATGAAGAAGGGACCGTAAATATGTGCAAACTAAGATCAACGACATCAACAGCAATGAGATTCCTTTTCCCAAAATCAACATAAATTATCAAAGTGCAAACTAAGATTATCCACCTCATATCTTTCAATTTCTTTGCATCCTCCTTTCGGGAATGAGTCTATGAAGGAAATGAGTATCACATTAGGCACCAAATGCAGCATATATCTATTAGAGAACATGCTGAACATCTAAGCTTCCCCCTAATTATGTCCAAAAATATTACAAAGAAATACAAATGCATCAGTGTTTGGAGTGTTATACCCCTCAAGTTAGCTCATGGCTCCCTACACCTTTTTTTTTTTTTCATTTATAACAGCTTTTGTTTTTCTCTAGAAAGAGAAGACAAATCCAGCCTGTCTAAATTTGTGTAATGAACATCTTCTTCCTCATATTACTTCTTATCGTCATCGCGTTCTTGTTTATCATGTCATCATTGACAAAATCCCCATATACCCGAAGTTTTCTTCTTGTATTGATATCCCCTAAGTCTGCTCATTTTTTTTATCCCAAGTCTACTCATTGATTTTGCAGTAAAGGTAGTCATCAAAAAGGTTTCAATAAAGTCGGGAGAAAACATCACAAATTTTCATATATATCAAATATGATCAGCTACATATGCTTGGGACATGATGCTCAAAGAAAGTCAAGCTAATATAACACTTAGCCAATCAATGATTTCTCAAATATTTTAAGTTTCCAATCACGAGGGACGTAGAGAACATACTGATAGATCAGAGGAGTAATTCTCTGCAATTAAGGGAACTTCAGCATTGTGAACCTTAATTTGGTAGCTAGAACGTTTCAAAATCAACGTTGTTGGTTCCCAAGTCTCACAAGAATCTACCTGTTGAAAATGGCATAATTTTGGTGTAGGATATTCAACAGAAAAGCAGTTGAATATATAATTTAGTGCAGCAATTTAAACTTCTATTGAAGAAACAGATCAGAAAGGATAGTCTAAAAAGTAAGGAAAAATAAACAAAGTTTGCTTCAGATTTTTATGTAGTAATTCGATAATATAAACAAAAGTTTACTGTATATTTCTACATAACGAGTCCTTTCTCATTGCTATAGATATAAAAAAAAAACCCAAGTCATGGTACAAGTCAATTTACTTGGTAAAGAAATCAAACTGCAGCAAATAGTAAGACATGAATGAATGTAATAAAGAAAGGATGCCACTCCCTATAAGAAAAAAATGGTATAATTGTAAAAGACCTGACTCATTCAGTTGGAATGTATGTACCGTATGGTGTATGATACACATGAAGTATACATTATTACGTTTTGAGTAAATCATTTAATTGGAGGGTATATTTTTAATCTTTTTATAAATAAAAAGCAAGAGGGATCATAGCAATAAGGCTTGATCCAGCTCAGTTTTTCCTATTCCTTCTTCTTCCTATAAATTCATCTTTATTTTTTGGTCCTCTTTCTCTTCAATCTATTTTGATCTGATATTTATCTTTGTAATTTGAAACCGTGTAAAACCCCAAGTTGAGTTATGTGTAGAGCAGAAACAATAACAGTTGCCTAACATGAAGTGATGTGCATAGTTTCTAATTTTGATGGTGGTTGTGTGATGCAATGATCATATAGGAGTATGACGAGATGCATCCTATGTATGATAAAGGCAGCTGATTGATGAAACTTTTCAGTACTGGTGCTTTTACAAGTATTGGTACCATGTGCATCCCTTATTTTCAGTAAGTCTCTTTCTTTTTGTTCCAAGGCTTCCGGTATCCGTCCATAGTCATCAAACCAAACATACCATCATTCCAGAAGACATCTAGAGGAAAAGAAGAGAAAAAAGAAAGAGAAAAATGGTTCTTCGCCCATGATTCTAGGATATAAAGCCCAAATATTATGTACAAGCTGTTCAGAGGGGCATCTATGTCTTTGTCGCCATTTTTGAGTTCCTAGTAATTGTCTTTTCTTATAAAGGGTAGTTTTATACATAGAAATGTATGCTCATATAAATGAAGAATAGGGACTAGAGAAGAGATGAGCTCTCTCAATTCCTTTTTCATTTCTTTTTTCTTCTTATTCTTTCTCTCATTTGAAATACCTAAAATATATTTTCTACTTGTTATTGGAGCATCCTACATTGTCTTTTTAATAGTACCTTGTGTGAAAGGTACTTCATGAACAATAACCCTTGTATACTGGTATTTTGTGTGCTTTAGACAATCATGTGAGGTATTAAAGGCAGATACCTAGAAAAAATCTGAAAACGGCAGTTGTTGGTAGATGTGAAAAATAATTTCTGGTAAGAATATTTAAAGCAGCTTTAAACCTATTAATTCTGTTTGGAGTGATTTTTATCTATGGTCTATGCCACTTTATGTGACGGGGGCCACCTCTTGTGATATTATTTTCTTAACTGTGTCAAATGATTTAAAGTTAGTATGTCCATAGGACCCTTGAGATTAATATTTTTAAGACTTATTATATGTATAACAATCTTTTAGTGTTTAGCTGTGGTAGTTGTAGAGAATGTTCTATGGAAAACCGCACTCTTTATTGCTTTTCTATTTGGGTACTTACCAAGTGTTCAGTGATTTTTTGGACCACCCAAGCTTAAATAATGTCAATCAGCAGTGAGATGGACATTACAGTAAAGTTGCATAGGAGGGTCAAGAAAGCAAACAAATATAAGGAAAAGTTGAGGTGTAATTGCCAGAAAACTGATCATTCAAAAGAAAGGTGTTGGGATTTGGTGAACATCCATCTGATATGGAAGGTCAAGCACATCTCCAACACATAAAGTGTCCATCTCTAGAGAGTACCTTTTCCCTTTCTCTTGCATACTTAGGACCCCATGCCTCTACTCTATTAGCACCCCATAATTCTTATGATTCCCTATCATGGATATTGACTCAGGTTCCTCAAATCGCATGATGGATCTGTCCTCATTGTTCCCCACACATTCTATCATGCTGAAAGAGGAAAAGTTCGCTTAACCGATGGTTTATTCTCTTTCGTTGCTGGAAAGGGAGATGCCAGTGTTCTTTCGCATATTTGTCTTTTTTTAGTCTTACATGTTCCTAATTTGACACTAACTTTCTATTTTTGGTATTACTAAATCCTTGAATTATAACATCACCTTTTTCTCCTTCTCATTGTGTTTTTAAGGATCTGCAGTCGGGGAGTACAACTGAAAGTGGTTGTCAGTTCAACAGCTTATACTTACTTGAGCTTATACTTACTTGAGGAAGTTCCAATAATTTTTGAAGTTCACAGGTCCAGAAACCTTTATTTGTGCTGGTAGTTCCTAGTTCAGATGTTTATTGTGAGATTTGTGAGTTTTCAAAACATCGTAGATCTTCTTAATAGGACTTTTTCTATAGGTCATTCTGATTTCTCCCACCACTTCATTATTTGCACATTAAAACTTTCTTTCATTTATGGACAACTAAAGCCAATATACATGGGTTTATTTTACAAGGACTAAAGACGAGGTGTTTACCATACTTTAGAACTTTCATAAGGTGATTCGTTAGTAAATCCATCAAAATCCTTCATTCTGATAAAGAGAGTACATGTACTCTGGGCATCAGTCTTACCTTAGTGAGTATGGGATTGTGTACCAAAATACTTGTTTTAACACAACTTAGCAAAATGGGACAACTAAAAGAAAGAATAAGCATCTTTTTGAGGTTGATCATGCTTTTCTTCTTGGAATAAATGTTCCAAAAGCCTTTTTGGTCTAGAGCTGTTATTATATCCTCTTCCTTGATTAATCATATGCCTCTCTGATTCGTTAACTCCAAGCCTCCCTTCCATATTTGTTGCCTGATCAGTCACTGTATTCTATTCCATGGGTCTTCGGATGTGCATGTTATACTCATGTTCAGTGCTCCTCTCACACTAAATGTGATCCAAAAACCCTTAAATGTGTCTTCCTTGGTTAAGCCAAGGTATAAGTGTTATGAACCTCAGTCCAGAAAGCAT
Organism: Pachysandra terminalis; assembly: GCA_031762675.1. Lineage (NCBI taxonomy): Eukaryota > Viridiplantae > Streptophyta > Magnoliopsida > Buxales > Buxaceae > Pachysandra > Pachysandra terminalis. The sequence goes on along the minus strand of JAUPMG010037838.1, from coordinate 6,372 downwards.
TTCGTTTTTATAAATGTTACTTTCATGGAGTTGGTTCCCTTATTTTGCTTCTTGTGTGACCTCACTTCAGGGAGAAAGTAGTGGTGAAGAGAGGTCTAGTGTTCCTAATGTTCCCCTCCAAGTCCGGTTCCGTTTGCTCCATTTATCTTTGATCGGAGTTGGTTCCCTTCTTTGTTTCCTCCGCCACCTATCTTAGGAAGAAACTAGTGGTGAAGAGAGGTCTATTGTTCCTAATGTTCTGTTTCTAATCCGGTTCTGGTTACTCAATATGTATTTGATTCTAGTTCTATTAGGATACATAACGGAATTGAGACAACTGACAAGAAGATTGAAAAGATACCACAAGTTTACATAAGAAGAAAACAGCACTACTGACTGGCCACAAGTTTCAAGAATTCCTTCTTTGAAGTCAGATAATCAATCTTCATTTCTTGTTGTTGATCATTTAAACCTTCCCATTGCTATTCGTAAAGGTACACGTACATGTATCCACCACTGGTATCTTACTTTGAATCATTTAAGTCATTTATCTCCATCCTTCTATTTCTTCTGCTTCTCTACCTTCTAGTGTTCCAAAGGCTATCTTTTAACCTCTTGGGGGGATGCTATGTGTGAAGCATGGTTTTAAATTTTTCCAGCATGCCGCAGCATGCCGCCGAAATGTCGCCATTTCCCCCTCGGCGAAATGGCGATATTTCCCCATTTCGGCGAAATATGGGTGAAATCGAAATTTAAAACCTTGGTGTGAAGAAATGAAAGCGCTTGAAAAATAATAGTCAGGAGTTAGTAGATGTGCCTAATTAGAAGGAACCAATGGAATATAAATGGGCATATAAAGCAAATTATAATGTTAACGGGTCAATAGAAAGGTATAAGACACGGTTGGTTGCTAAAGACTACACCTAGATAAATAGGATTGACTATTAGGAGACTTCTACTCCAATTACTAAAGTGAACTCCATCAGGGTTATGTTTTCCATTGCAATAAACCTTTCATGTCCAGTATATTAATTGGATAATAAGAATGCATTCTTCCATGGAGATTTACAAGAGGATGTGTACATGAAAATTCCTCTGGGATTGTAATTCTCTATTTGTAAGGGAAATTCTATAGACAAAAGAAGGAATTATTTAGATTGAAACAATCTTTAGGGCATGGTTTGATAGATTTAGTAGTGTAGTATAAGGGATTGGACATATGCAAAGTGTCAGGCACATCACACGCTATTTGTAAGGTGTACTTATAATGGCATATTACCCGTTATAGCGTATATTGATGACATCATGGTAACAAGTGACGATGCTATAGAAACCATCAGCTTTAGGATTATCTTGTAAACAGGGAAATCAGAGATCAAGGAGTCTTGATATATTTTTAGGAATTAAAGTTGCTCGGTCCAAGAAATGAATCTTCATTTTTGAAAGGATATACATTCTAAATCTTCTGATTGGTCTTTTTCTGCTCCTTCCATGAAGGTAACTCATCTTCCTTGGAATTGTTCCAATCATGCCCCCTTACTTACTCTTTTATGTTAGAAAGATAGTCTAGCCCGAAGCATTTTATTTTCAAAAACTGTGGTATTTGCATGATGATTTTATGAATGTTGTGAGTTCTTCATGGTCTCAAATAGTATTGGGTTATGGTTTACATAAACTTGCTTTTAAATTAAAAGCCCTTCATAATTGCCTGAAATTGTGGAATAGACAAGTGTTCGGGAATATTTCCCAACATATCTGTGTTTTATCAGACAAAATTCAGGAGTTGGAGGTATGGTCTGAGGATACTCATTCTCTTCTCCCTAAGGCTAAGAAGGATCACTGTAAACGATCTTCAAGAGGAAATTTTCTAGAAGCAAAAGTCTCGCATTAAATGGCTTTTTGAAGGAAATGCTAATACTAAATTTTTCCATACTACCACTAAGGCTTGCAGGAAGAGTTGTTTTCAAGCCTAAATCTGTTTTTTGTTAAAGTTTCACGTGTTCCTGCTAAAAAATATTTGATTCTTTTTTGGAGCAAACCCCCTTTGGGGCTACTTTGGGAAATCTGGGTAAGGCTGGTGGTATTTCAAGAAACGAGAATGATGATCTCATTACTGCGTTTTCTCATTTTTATGGGGATTCTTGTACTAATAACATGGCTGAAATTCGTGCTATATCGGATGGGCTTCAGCTTTTTGTGGATGTTGGTTGTTCTAGAATCTATGTGGAGGTTGACTTTAACCTGTTAGTTTCATGGTTTAAGCACTTGTCTGTGGTTAATTGGAAATTATCTTATTGATGGGCCAAAATTCGGTCCTTATGTGATATTCTGCATGTGAATTTTTCTCATGCAGTTAGATATGTAAACTTGGTTGCGGATCGTCTAGCTCATCATGGTGTTTTATCCGGTTGTAATGCTAGGTTTGATTCTGTTTCTGCCCTCCCTCATGAAGCTGCTACTGTTTTTTGTCTAGTTAAAAATGGTCTTCATTATCAAAGGAAAAGAAAATAAGTTTATTGTTGTTAGGCTCTCATGTATTTTAAATGAGAGCATCTCATGCATTGCATTTTCACAACTTTTCACGTTTAACACTTTT
>JAUPMG010037808.1:0-14387 GCA_031762675.1 Pachysandra terminalis | reverse complement strand
ATAGATATTTATATATATATATATATATATATATATATATATATATAGAGAGAGAGAGAGAGAGAGAGAGAGAGAGATTAGAAGAGAAGAGAAATGACAACATAAAAGAAATATCACCAAGTATGGTCAAAAAGGATCATATGGTTAGATGGGATGTTGTTTGTTGTGAAAAAAGGAAAGGTGGCATTAACATAGGGAACATTGCGGCTAGAATAGCTAAGTAGCTTTGGCATTTTAGCATTGAGAGAGATCATTTGTGGTGCAAATTTATAGACACCCCAATTTGCACGAGAATGGCTCTTTGATCTTTGCACTTCCTAATGGCTTGAGATTGGTCCTCTTTCAATCCCTGATTAATCATGTCCTTAATCCAAAGCCTTTTTGAGCCAAATTTTCCTTTGAATCCCAAAAAATTATGAAATTACCAAAATACCCTTGGTGGGCCTCACTAGATTTTATTTTCCATCAAAAGTCTCTTTTTGACCTCAATCTGAACTGAAAATGCTTTCCAACTAGCATAATATTGTCTAGGTTTTGGATTGTATAAAATGACCATTTTACCGCCGGTATCCTCCTTCTGGTCAAATTTGTGAACTTCTTTCAAGGGGTTGGCGAATCACACTTCCCAAAAGAATCAAAATCCTACTAATGGGTGGCTAGCGGACTGCACTTTCCAAAAGAGGCAACTCAGGCAAGGTGGCAAGAGGCTAGTGAACCGCAATTCTCTACCCAACCCCTCGAAAGTTCATAATTCATCATTCACCTTCCTAGGGAAGTGCAGTTCACTAGCCACCCTAGAGAAGATCCCAAGACATTCATGTCGCATTCTTTAGGGAAGTGTGGTTCACCAACCCCTCGAAAGAAGTTTCAAATTTGTCATATTGGATTCACCTTCCTAGGAAAATGCAATTTACTAGCCATCATAGAGAATATCATAAGTCATCCATGCTGTATTCTTTTGAAAATGCGGTTACCCAACCCCCAAAAGTCATTCATATTGCATTCACCCCCTTAAGGAAGTAGTGTCGCATCATATTATCATGCATATGCATTAATTTTATATCACAAAATTGAACAAGGATATGAAAATTGAGCCAATAAGGCAACAAACGAATTAAACCAATCTCAAGCAAGATATAGAATAAACCAAATAGCCAAGGGAACCAAAAAGAAGACCTAAAAATGAATCCAAAATTAAATAAACATTAAAATGGCCAAATATAACAAGATCGTGGCTCAAACCCGCAACTCCCCAATGGAGTCACCAGCTATTACCCACCCTGGTAGGGTGGATCCTCGGTCAATTGGTTTAAAATGCAGTCACCATCCATTGGATTAAAGGTGTGGATGGTCACCTACAAATGGCTCAAAATAAGATTGAATTATCAAGATGACAACTCGAGAATATGCCCAACGTTGGAGGGGGTTGGCGGCCCAAGGTAGGCCACCCATGCTCTAACAAGAGATGATCACTCCTTTCATTTCCACCTTGGGCAACCCTATTTTGGATACATTGTCAGCCAGGTTAACGCAAGTTTCGACAGCATGGTGCAAGTAGCAGAAAGAATTGAAGAAGAGTTAAAATCTGGGAAGATATGGGATCCTTCAGGAAATGGGCAAAAGAAACCATTCACAAAAAAAGGAGAACTTCCAAAAAGGGATGTTGAGGAGCAAGTCAACATGGTATAAAACACTAATCCCATCTAGATCTAGACCCCCACTCCATAACAACATCAGTTCCACCTAACCAGCCAACACAAGTACAACAGATTCAAAACAATCAGGATGTTCAGGCTCGCAAAAGAAGAATTTTCACTCCACTCCTTATGATAATGTCAGACCTGTTTCCTCAATTGTTGCAAGGAGGATATTTGACACTTATGTCACCAAATCCTAATGCATTAAAGGGCCCATACTATGACCCCAACGCTTATTGTCAGTACCATATGGGAGCACCAGGGCACCTTGTTGCTTAATTAGAATGTTAGATGGAACTTGGAAGTGGAATTATCAAAGACATATAGCTAGAGCTTGCAACAAGAGGAGCCTTAATTTTCCAAAGTGATGATTTTATCTTATCACATCAAGATGATCCTCTAGAAAATTCAGATTGTGCCATGAAGGGTAGTGTGTTATTAACAAGGTATTGCCCAATGGAGCTCATATTCTTTAAACAGATGTGGCGATTTTTCATGAATTTATTAAACCAAATCTTGAAAGGATGTATTTTGCTTAAACAAATAATGCTTTGAAATGATCGAAGGTCATCTTTCTTTTGAACTCGAGTATTAAAATTCCGAGTCAAACCTTTTGAGCCTTGCATTCCTTTTCTTTAACCAAAACCAGGACTAGCCACCCCAAACTGGGGCAAAGGTCAAAAGTCAAGGATAATTCTCGAGAACAATTGGAAAATTCATAAAGTTGAGAAACAAATGTTGGCAACCCAAAAAAGAATAAAAAAAAAATTGAACTAAAAATCAAAGAAAAGAAATCAAATACGCCAAAAATCAGAGGAAGAAGCTGGGAAATGTTTGCAATTGGAGATAATTTATAACCCAAAGTTTTGAAAAAAGAGAATCCTTCAAGTTGAGCAAGAGCCGGTTAACCCATTCTAACAAAAAGTTTCTTTTGAGCTTTATATCTTTCTTTTTTTTTGATAATTAACAATATACATCAAAGAGTGAAAATATATACATGGTCACCAAAGGTGAATAAAAATCAGTAAATAAAGTAAGCAAAGATACAACCGACCACAAAGAAGCGCAAAAAGAAGGTCGTCCCCTCACTCCTCTAAAATCAACTCCCTAGGGGGAGACCGTGAATAAAAAATCCCAACCTACTCACCCCCTCTCTAGCTAGTATGTCAGCCATCCAGTTCCCTGATTTAGCGATCTAGGGGTATGTCTACAGGAAACAACCCTATCAAAGCAAAGGAATCGATCAAAGCGTATTAGGTGATCATAGCACCAAGGATGATTCTCATTTCCCTCCATCCAATAGACAACTGATAAGGGATCCCCCTCGACCTCTAAGTGACTATAGTTTTGTGCTATTGCCTCCTTCAAACCTGTCACCAAAGCATGTACCTCTGCCTAGATAGAGTCCCCATCGCCAACAGGTCCCAAGTACGTATGCAAAATCTAACGCTCTGAATCCCTGAAAACTCCCCCTACTCCTGAAGGGCTAGGAATCCCAAACGAAGAACCATCGAAGTTCATTTTCTAGTAACTCGAAACCCAGCCTTTGTTTCGTTCTGGTTTTAAGTCCTCTTTGAATGGTTTAAAAGAATGCAGGGAAATCTCAAAAGAAAACTATGGAGAAGAGAGTCAACCATGGAGAATCTAATACCACAAGTATTTTGGAAAAACTGTATGATTATCATTACATGAGATGTGGAAGTTGGATCTTACAAAACCAAGTAGAAAAATCTGAAGCAAAATTTTAAAGAAGTGTGTGTGTGTGTGTGTGTGTGAGAGAGAGAGAGAGAGAGAGAGAGAGAGAGAGAGAGAGAGAGATCATAAATCAATTACCATTTATGAACAATCCCTGATAAAAATTACCATTTTAATTCATTCCCAACAGGAAAAAATGGATCAAATAGGCAGAATCAATCACTTTGCCATCATTATTTTAAGCATTTTGGTCGACTATCTCACCTAGCATTCTTGATTCAACCAAGCTAGATATTTGGTCAAATCTCCAAGACTCAAGAAGATTGTAATAACTTTGATATTCGTTGGCAATGAGCCTAAAGGCCTCTGGCGAATTGAGGAAGTTCTTCAACATTTGACTATTGTATTTGATTCTTAGTGTTCACTGATAAAAATTATCTTGATCATACCAATGTAAAATAAAATAATAATAATAATAAAATGTTTTCTGCGCTTTCATTTTCTTTAATCCATGCGAATGTGTTTCTATCCTTGTTTTCCATCATCTTTTGAGATAGCACAGGATGCAGGATGGGAGAAAAGAAATAAAGACGAAAGTACAATACCCAGTGAAGCAGCAAAGTGATCATTGTACTTCTAGTGGAACGTGCTGAAAAGATGTTTTCAATTTATCCCCGGTGAAGTTCATTCTAAGATTATGAAAAAAGTTAGAATTGAGGTAGATAAAGCTGGAATATGAAGGCAAGGACAAGAAGAACAAGAGGTTCAATTGTAAATGGCTAGTCAAGTCAAGCAAATCAGTCTTCCTTTGGATCTTGTCTCATAAATAGACTTCATCTCAGATAGCAATGCAATAACAATCATTGAGGTTGGGATTTATCCAATCCTTTGAGGCAGCTGAGTGAAGATTAGACTTGACTTGATAAGTTATAATCTACATCTCTTTAAAGTTCACAAGCTGAATATTGCACAAGAACAAATTTATTTTCATATATTGAACTTCCCCAAAATACTCCTTACCAAAATACTTTTGAACCTCTTTCAATCCCTAGGCAAAGACTAGATCCTAGAAGATTTGAATCCCCTTTTTGTGGTCTGCGTAAAGGCTTGGCCCTCAGATTGGTTAATTCATTTGTGAAGGCAATTGTCTAATCAAAATGGGTAAGGGATTTCGTTAAGAGAGTAAGTAGGTGTTAGGCACACACTCTCCCCAGGTTCAACCGGTTACATGGTTCAAGTTTTTGGCCAAACTAAATAAATCCTAAAATAGACTAAACATGATCAAATAAATCAAGAAAAATCTTAAACAATGCCATGAAAAGGAAAAATCTAAAATAATTTAAAAGATATTCAAGATCCCTAAATCTCTAAAATATACCATAAAATAAAGTATATATATAAAAAAAATCTAAAATCCTAAAATATACTGAAGTTTTCTAGCATAAATTGCTGAAAATTATATTAGGTGTGCATACAGATTCTTCTTGGATTTTTCTAAAATTCTATAGACTACAAATTCAGAAAAATTTATGTAACACCAAGACTAACAAGGGAAGATACCATAAAATTTTCATAACTAAAAATCTCTAACTACAAAAGACAAATTTAACATGAGAATACACAAATTATGGAAAATGATAAGAGGTGGTAAAGAATACGTTAAAAACCTAATCTAGACATTGATTCATGACCTGTCCGAATTATATGTAAAATTAAATTCAGCTGGAAAAAAAAAATAACAAAAATTCGAATCAAATTTTTTTCAAGAAGAATTTTATAAAAAAAATCATAAAGGCAATCCATCAAGTATCACGGATTCAGCAATTCTAACTTTGTAAATCACAGAAAATTGCATACAAGTAGGATTGGAGCGGTTCCAAACTTTGGAAGCCTCTTTCAATTAACTTTCCAACGGCACTGATCTTAAGAGCAGAGGATCTCCAAGGAGCCATCTATAGCCTCAAGAGTGAACAAAGGTCACACAAAGCAGAACTGCTTTGTATTACATCCAAACGATTTGTTTCACTATAAATTAAAATAAAAGGGAGAGAAGGTATAATATCTATAGTAGCAACCCTTGAATATCTGATTCTCCTCTATCCATCCCACGACTTAAACCCCCCTTTATTTATTTATTTATTTGTTCTCTTTTTCTACTTCCCCAGAACTCTATCCTAATCCTCTAACAACTCTCAACCTAATCCCACTTAACCACCTATCCAATCTAGTATATCGTTCTAAAAGAATCCTGGAACCAATCTTAATCTAAACACAACTCTAGTTCAATTATATTTTTCTTTTAAAATCCTAATTAACCCAATATTTATCCCCCAAACCATCTTGCATCCTTTTGTATTTTTCACCTCATTTTCTATTTTTGATTATTCAAAACTCAATTAACCAGTTTTTTTAAAAGCATCCCAATCATTAAATATCAAATACCATTTTCCTCACTAATTACAAAATTTGACAAATTTACAGTCATTTTAAAGGATTTTGCATCAGAATATTTTCCCGACTTCAAGAAATCACAAATTTAACCAAAAAGGATACCAAAGGTAAAACGGTCATTTTTCATACAATCCTAAACCTAGAAAATATTATACTCATTGGAAAGAATTTTCAATCTAGAATTCAGATTTGAGATCAAAAATAGACTTTTGATGGACAATAAAACAAGTTGCATGCGATGAATGACAAAGATAAGACATGACCTCAATCTGTACAGTTCACAAAGAGATTTTGCATACAATCTTAAACCTAGAAAATATGACAAAGATAAGACATGCCATCATTTTTCATACAATCCTAAACCTAGAAAATATTATACTCGTTAGAAAGCCTTTTCAATCTAGAATTCAGATTTGAGATCAAAAATCGACTTTTGATGAAAAATAAAACAAGCTGCATGCAATGAATGACAAAGATAAGACATGACCTCAATTTGTACAGTTCACAAAGAGATTTTGCCAAAACCAAATAAATCATTACATATTTAACTTCCAAGGTTTTTTTCTGAGAGAGATGAATGCTTGCCTTTCCTGACAACCCATTTGCAGGAAGACAAAGCAAATGAATTACCGATCTGGGGATTAAGCCTCTACCCAGACCACAAAAGGGGATTCAAATCTTCTTTCGGTCAAATTTGTGATTGCTGGAGGTGGGGAAAATATTCTGATGCAAAATCCTTTAAAATGACGGTAAATTTGTCAAAATCCGAAATTAGTGAGGAAAATGGTATTTTTGGTATTTGATAATTAATAACTGGGATGTTTTAAAAAAAAAAATTGGTTAATTGAGTTTTGAATAATCAAAAATAGAAAATGAGTTGGATAAATACAAAAAGGAAGCAAAATGGTTTGAGGATAAATATTGGGATAATTAGGATTTCAAAAGAAAAATATATTTGAACTAGAATTGTGTTTAGATTAAGATTGGTTCCAGGATTATTCTAGAAGGGTAGATTAGATAAGTAGTTAAAAGGGATTAGGATAGAGTTTTGCAGAAGTAGGAAAAGAGAACAAAAATATATATATAAATAAATAAAAGGGGGTTTAAGTCATGGAATAGAGGAAGTTTTTAGGGAGAGCGTGAGAAAAAAGTTCGAAAAACTTTTAGGAAAAAATAGGGTGAACGTTAGCATCCAACCCCAAAACTTCTTATTTCCTTCTTCTACCATCGAACCAATCCCCAAAATCCATCTCTTATCTAGGCCTATCAACGGGTCGAATTCGGACCGAATCGGAACTGATCTGAATCCGATCCGATAGTGAAATCCGGAAATCCGAATCCGATCCGAAATCCGACGGATTATGAAATAGATGATTCAAATTCGATCCAATAGTGGAATCCGAATCCGATCCAATAACCTATGTGTCTTTTTATCTTTAGGTTTTAAATATTTAAATAATTAATATTATATTTTAAAATAATTTGGAGATAATAACAAATGTCTAATGATATTTTTTAGGGCGTTATGTTATATATATAATCGGATCGGATCCTTATTGGATCGGATCACTATACATCTGAGTTCGATCCGATTATATTTCGGATCGGATTGGATCGTTTTTAATCGGATCTCGGATCATGAATGCTATACCGAATCCGGACTTATCGGATCGGATCCGGATCATGATCCGATCCATTGACAGGCCTACTCTTATCCTTCCCATTTACCAAATCCCATTCCTCTAATAACTTACTCTAACATCAACTTCTATTGCCTTGTCATTACCAAGCCCCAGGCTCAAGCATAGAGCTCAAAGTAAGAGAGAATCTAAGATTCAAGGGTTGCTGCCACATGTATTACCCCTTCTCTCCCTTTTATTTTAATTTATAGTGAAACAAATGGTTTGGATGTAATGCAAAGCAGTTATGCTCTTTGTGACCTTCGTTCACACTCGGGACTATATATCGCTCTTTGGAGATTCTCTGCTCTTAAGATCAGAGTCGTTGGAAAGTTATTTGAAAGAGGACTGCTCCAATCCGATCTGTATGCAATTTTTTGTAATTTTTCAAAGTTAGAACTGCTGAATCCATGGTACTTGATGGACTACCTTCACCATTTTTGATAAAATTATTACTGAAGAAATTTTGATTTAAATTTTTGATACGTTTTTTCCAGTTGAATTTAGTTTTACATATAATCCGGGCAAGTCATGAATCAATGTCTAGACTAGGTTTTTAACGTAATCTTTACTGCCTCTTATCATTTTCTAGAATGTGTGTACTCTCATGTTAAATTTGCCTTTTATATTTAGAGACTTTTAGTTGCTATGAAAATTTTATGGTATCTTCCCCTGTTAGTCTTGGTATTACATAATTTTTTCTGAATTTTTGTAGTCTCTACAGAATTTTAGAAAAATCCAAGAAAACCTTGTATGCACACCTTCTACAATTTTCAGCAATTTATGCTAGAAAACTTTAGTATAATTTATGATTTTATATTTGTTATAAATATGCTTTATGTTATGGTATATTTCAGAGATTTAGGGATCATGAATATCTTTTAAATTATTTTAGGATTTTTCTTTTTCGTGGCATTGTTTTGGATTTTTTTAGATTTATTTGATCATGTTTAGTCTATTTTAGGATTTTAGTTTGGTCAAATAAACTTGAACCAAGTAACCAATTGAACCGGAGGAGAGTGGGTGCCTAACACCTTCCCACTCTCTTAACTAAACCCCCTTACCCATTTTGATTAAGCCATTGCCTTCATTTTATTTTTGGAATGATTTTGAGCTCTATTTGACCCATTTATAGATGATCATCCATATCTTTAATCCAATGGATAGTGGCGACTCCGTTTTAACCCGATTAACCGAGAGTCCACCCGACCCGGGATGGGTCATAGTTGGGATATTAACCCTTTGTTGAGGGTGTCCAGTTCTGGTGTGTGGAAAGCAATCTTCGATTTAGCCCATTACTTTTACCCCCCATCTCCTTTTCTGTGCAGGATCAGGGTCTACAGTTCGTTTTAGGTTAGATCTTTGGTGGCTAGATGACACTTTATCCAATCTCTACCCACGCCTTTTCAGATTAGCTACTTTTAAGAATGTTTTGGTGGCTTATGTGTTGTCCTGGGCACCTTCAGGGACCTACCATTTAGACATGACCTTCGACCAGCAAATTTTCGGAGCTTTCATTTCTTTTTTATTCCCTAAAGGATGTTTTTATTGACCCCTGTGCAATGAACCGTAGAGTTTAGTTTCACGATGAGAAAGGAATTTTTTTCCTTCCGATCTTTTCTTCATTTCTTAAGCGCTGATCATTCCACCCCTTATCATCTTATCCGCTTTAGGTACATTTGGAGGTCAGTAGTCCCTCGTAAGGTTAGGACTTTGTTTGGATTGTGATGCTCAAAAGGATCAACACAAAGGATATCCTTCAAAGGAGAAGAAGACACTTCTCTATCCACCCCAATGTGTTTTATGTGTAGGAGTGAGGAGACGGTTGATCACCACTTTAGTCATTGCCAGGCTACGCTGGAGGCTAGCAGCAACCTACCTGTCACAGCAACAACCTAACTGTAACAAAAGAAGGGAAAGGAACCCTTTTAACACAAAGTCCTCTAAGATTGTGTTGGGTTGATCGAAAGCCAGGTAAGGACGTAAGTTGTCTAGAAAACCCACTTTTCAAGCATGTGAAGTTGGTCTGGATATTGTGGATCCCATGAGAAAGTGGGGCTCAATCAACACTAATAACCTCTGCTAAAATCCTCTCAAGTCTCGACATACTAGGGACTTTTAAACTTTTCTTGAAAAGTAGAGAAGAAAATAGCATCTTCTTCTTTGAATGACCCTTGATATACCCTCACAGTAGCTTACAAGAGGTGGCAATGGTCATACATGATCAGGATTTTGCAATTGATTTCCGGCAAGATATTTGTACCAGATTGACGTCCTTCAAACAAGTCTCAACTTTATTTCTAAAATCGTTGGATGAAAATCTAGGATAGTAGGACGAATCTGCAAGAAGTAGAAGGCTAATTGTAGATTCGAATTTTCTTACAAGTCAGACCCCTATTCCGCATTTTTGTTTAGTTGAGTTCGTTTGTGCATTTGCGATTTGAATATATAGTCATTTGTTATTCACTGCCTTAAAATGAAACTATATTTGGCAATAATTCAAATAATTTTAGAAACAATCCACATAGAACTTAGATGTTCTTTTTCCTAGAGTTTTAGCCACAATATCCATAAACAGCCGGATTAATATACTGAAGCAATGCAAATAATCTGTTTGTGAGCCTGTTTGCTTGATAAGTAGCCATTATGCCTTAAAACAACTTTGTCTAAATTTCAACATACACTTCAAATGGCCAGACTCTCCAACACCAGTCTTGCATGAGGTCTTGGAAATTATATACTCTCATGTACTTACAATAAAGTCTCAAGAACCTTATATAGATTATCCCCTCAATGATTCCAATAAAGTGTGGATGAAAAGACCAATCTCATGCGAATATTTAAATAATATTTTCACAAACCTCTCCAGTAAGTCAATAAATCATCGACTCCCCTAGCAACCCTGTTTCTCTTTTAAAAACATAATTTTACCAATAACTTACATTTACAGGGTAAAATCTCCCTGGTAAGACTAACATTTACTCCTTCCTTTCATTTAGATTGCACATACTACTCATTGACACTTGGGAAGGAGCTAAAAAGAGTAAGAACGAACGGTCGTAATGGAACATTTTTGTCCAATATACTGCTACTCTTTACTGATCATCATCATCATTGGGAGTATGCAAATCCTTTTTGATCGACTCTGTCCAAATTCTTTTGGATCTTCCTCTACCCCTCTTATTACCTTCAATGATTTCTCTGGCACACCTTCTCACAACTGCTTCCCTGAGTCTTCGCTTTATACGCACAAATCATATTAGTCGACTTTCTTTTATCTTATCTCCTAATTGAGCCACGCCCAAACATTTTTTTTTGTTCGTTCCTCACCTTATCTTGTCTTCCCACACATCCATCTCAACATTCTCATCTCAGCAACATTCATCCTATGCATATGTTTGCTTCATTGTTGCCCAACGTTATGATCCATATGTCATAACAGGGCTAATGGGTGTCTCATAAAATTTTCCTTTTAATTTGAGTGGAACGCAATGATCACACACTACTCTAGAAGCACTTCTCCACCAAAGCCATCCAGTTCAAATTCTATAAGCAACATCCGCATCAATATTTTACAGATAATTGATCCTAGATAACGAAAGGACAATAAAGCAGATCCTGGAGTTAACTAGATGGGAGCCAATTAAGAAGTCGTATTTCTGAAATAATGATCATCTACTTGTTGAATTAGATATTAGAACTATTGTATGACAAGGATAGTGCTGTATAGTCTGGCTGCTAAAGAAGCTATGTAATTGCCAACTTTTTGTTCATCTGTAACTTCTACCCTTTTTCTTTGGTTATCCTGGATAATGTTGTATCCTGGATAATGTTGTATCCTGGATACTGTTAGTATCCTTAAGATGAAATTAATAAAGGAAGAAAGTAGCAGTGTGACCTTACGAACATGCAAAACCTCTTTAGATAATAAAGGATAGACTCAAACATGACAAAACCAGTCAAAATCTGCACAGCATTACCATACAGCTCCATCCAACCAGAGGAAACATTTCAGGGAGAATTTTCTGAAGTCAACCTTCTAGGACAAACAATTATATAGATGGATATAACAACTCACATGAGATCAGAACAAAAACTAGGCAATGGATCATAACCTAATAAACCTAATATTTGAATAATTGCCAAATATAGTATTATTTCAAGACGCTGAATAACAAATGACTATATATACCTAAATTGCAAAGGCACAAACAAATTACAATCTAGCCTCTCAATGTGAACTGAAACTGAAAGACATAAACAAACAGAAATCGCCTTACACATCTAAACTGCGCAGGCACAAAAAATAAATGAATAAAAAGACTACCCATAACAACAAGATCCTAACACCATGCACCTCTTAATGTGAATCAAAGCATAAACCTCGGGAAAAAACTTAAAGAAACACAAAAAGAAAGGTGATTAATTCCCAGTATAAGTACAAAACAAATTTTCCAATTAGAGAATGCTTCCAACCAGATCTATGAAGTAAACAAGGGTCTCTCCTATAACAGAAGTGGGATCTACAATCAGCCCCTCCAACATTTGCAAAGAAAACCTAGATCTACAATGTGGCAATTGGATTCTCAAAAACATGGATAAAACTAACTTAAGATCATTGTTGAGACCTCTATTACAGATATTGAGCTAAAAGTCAGTTAAAAATCATCAATCGTGTACAGCCATCGTAGCACCTTGGAAGCTAATTTGAGGCTATATCAAATGTCATTTCTGGAAGACAATGCTATACCTTCTCAACTGTCTAAGAAAATTTTAGATGTCGTGAAAAGAAAAGGAGTTTTAGCCAAGATTTTCACTAAAAAGATGGAATTGATAAAGACACGTTTTTCCAGTGAGGACCACAACATTGAAACAAGCTAAACATGCTTAGAAAGTATTTTCCTAGAAAATTGGCTCTCCTACAAACTTTGCCGTAGTGGCGCATTCAAAATAATCACCCCTTAAGAGATCCAAATAGTCCTATGCTTATAGAGCCACTTTAATGGTGCCATCTGTCCTTCTAGCATTATTCTCTTGAAAGAAAAATCTGTGTTTAAAGGCTTCTATCACCATATTGGTTAGGCTATGTGCTGTCGCATCATATCGTGAGTGAAACACGTGGCAATTCTATTGTGGGTAGGATCATTCGTATATTCTCACAGCCAATCAGCAATAAAGATGCTATTTGATGAGGTCTAGGATGGTGAGAAGCCGACAACTTCGTGATTTCTACGTGTGAGGGAGACTCATACAGTTCTCTCTTGAATTTGATGGCATTCAGCATGCTCATAACGGTCGAACATCTTTTCATTTTGGAAAGATTCTTGTCACCTTCAATGAACATCTTGTTCTAATATAGATACCAAGGTCAAATTATAATCTAGCTGATAATATTGCCAAAAGAGTTTAGAGGGAGGCATTCAATAGAAGATCCATGATTTGGGAGTTTTCTTTGATGGTGGAGTATTACGGTCCAATAAGCCATGTATGGGGCAGCATGGCTTCGGTCAGCCTGTTGGATTTGGATTTTGGGGTTTTATTTGTGCTGATTTGGTTGTGCAGAGGATACATGATCACGGATTTTTTGGGGTTGTGTTTGACCTCTGTAGATCTCATCATTTACAGAAGGAAAAAAAAAAGTATAAAGTAACTGCAAAGACAACACTCAATCACTAATTTTGAACCTCAGCCTGCAATGAAGTTGACTATGCATTATCTAATATTATAATGTTGTTAAGAACAGTAATCATTAATCAATGATGCAACATGTAACTGCAATTTCTCTTGCTTAGCCCATGAAAGTCTAAATCTAATGAGAAGAATGTCAACAATGAAAAACCAAAAACAGATTATTAAAAAAAATAAAAATGAAGCGTTAAATGGAAATGCCTAGAGATAGAAAGTTGGAAAAGGTAAAAAGGTATAAAAAGAAAACGGGAACATGAATCAAACTCATACAACAAAAAAGAAAAATAAAGTGTACTGGATAATTTAGCATTCCAAGTTAAATAAATGAACCTATTTCTAAAACACATCACTCAATACTTATCATTATCCAAGCGTTTACCCAACTAGTCACCTGCAAAAATCCTGATCTTCCCCCATTACCTTTTAGTAATCCCAACCTCATTCATGAAAAAATTTAGACACACTCACTAGAAACAGATGTTGAACGTTCAAAATGCACCCAGTTGAACTTGCCTTCCTTCACCCACCCATCCTTTATTTGTGTTCCACTGTATCTATATCCGGACTCGAGTAACTTAATGCTGTAATGGGAATCCTAGATCTATTAATTTACATGTTTCTAAAATCAGATGCTCACTGCAGTTTCCAATACAAATATCAATGTTTATAATTCGCACCTAAGCAATTGTGCTAGCAGGTGTATCTGTTGCTTATGCAACCACCCAAGTCGCACCACACTCATAAAATATCATATATATGTGTGTGTTTGTGTGTGTGTGTGTGTGTGTGTTTGTGTGCCTATGTGCACACATCTATATAACAAATAAAAATAGAGCAAAACAAGGAAAAAATATAAAGTTACAAAAGACCTATGCAACTTTATAAACTTTTTACTTATACATCTCGCAAAGCCCATAAGCATACACAAATACACCTCCTTCCACGAATGGGCCACTTTTACAAATCTACAACACTTTACAAACTACAAGCTGTACTAAGTATTAACTTACTAAGTTACTAATTTATTTTTTGATCAGTAAAGGTAAAATTATATTAAAAAGACCCGAAGGCCAAAACTATACAAAAAGAGTATAATACATATACAGTATGTATGCCACATCCAAAACTATACAAGAAGACTATTCAGGAGCATCCCATTTCTGTCCCCAATCCCTAT
>JAUPMG010037788.1:3263-14388 GCA_031762675.1 Pachysandra terminalis | reverse complement strand
AAAAAAAAAAATTAAAATATATTTTTTTTTGATCACATAAATTTAGGTGACATGTGCCAATAGAGTGTCGCCCGCACTCACCCACATGGCAACAAGGCTACCCGCAAATGATCCACTCTCAATGTGGATGAAAGTGAAAATAACCTCCACATGAGTTATTGCATGATTATTAATGAATATTATGTTATTGTGTGTTTGGCTAAGCAAAGAAATCATACGAATCCTGAACATAATTTTCAATTATGTCCTTACATAATAAGCTATATCATATTTATGCTATGTCAAATTATTGTAAATTTCGATGTTTAGGAAGGGTAATGTAGTGAGAAGACAAAAGAAATAATTCAAAGTGAGTTTTTCATCATCCACTTTCTCACAAATAGATGGTCCCACCTTTTCTTTCAATGTTCTTGGAAACCAAACCACACGGGAATACAGAGACTCTTTCTTGGTATCCAAATGGACCCCTAAGGTCCTTCCCGTAAAGGTATGGAAGAATAGTCGATAAAAATCAGACACATAAGTCTGACGTGCTGACAAATCTCTAACGTTGCTAGATGTCATCTGCAACATTTTAATCTAAATCACCAAAACGCCGAGTGGTTGCGAGAACGAAAGCAAGAGCGAGGGCGTCAAATTTGAAAATTACTTGTGATCCAAGGCGTCCACAAAGCATTTGTGTATTTATATATATATAGAAACTATACTTTCAGTACAAAGATATAATTCAAAATAGGTCAATCTAATTTAATTTTCTTTTTAGAATAAAACCCTTTTTTTTTTACATTTTCATAAAAAAAGCCCTTAAAATAACAAAAAAATCCTTCTTTTTTTTCAAATCCTAATCCCTAAATATATTTAAAATATCCAAAACATAACATTTATTATGAATTTAGATCAATCCGCGGATTGGTGACGTTCCTGCGTTTAGAATGTGGATTCATGTTTTGAGCTCAAAAACATCACCTAATAGTAACAGATCATGTGACATAGATTTTAGTGCAACATATACTGCATATATATATATATATATATATGTGATGCAGCTTTCACGCTCCAGTTGATATGAGATGGTAGGATGCATGTTAAGACTTTGTACCAGTCATATGGTTTGCCCATTCAGTCTTCAGAAGGATTAGAAAGTACTACAAAACTCTGGCTTGTGTCTTGTAATTAATTAGATGGATTACTTGAAAATCCCATATTAACTCTGCCAATGTTGTTGTGTATTGATGTATTTTTGGGCATTACCAATTTCAAGTTCAGGTAAAGGAGGAGGGTTACGTCAAGTTAGCAGCCGGTGTAAAACATTTACTAAATCTCCTAAACATGAATCCTGAACCATCATATTTGCGATCTTATGCTAGGGTGTTCTCTGGAAACGACACGCTGCAATGGAACCCGATTGCAGTGATAAGTAGGGGTGTCAATTGGTTCGGTTAAAACCGCAAACCGAATAAACAGAACAGAAAAAAACCAGTTTGGTTCGGTTATTTATATTTTCGGTTCAGTTATGATTTAAGAAATGCCAAACCGAATTAATTCGATTTGGTTTATGGTTTAGACCTTTATTTAACCGAACCAAACCGAAATAACCGAGCTTACCCAAACCGGTAACCAAACCGAACTAAATTCTGAAATGGGCATGGGGCGCAGGGGCTGCCGCGCCCCCGTGCAGGGGCTGCCGCGCACACCCCATTATGGGAATTTACTACTGTCCCACATCGGTTGGGGATTAATTAATCCTCCAAACGATGCACTATAAAGGGCTTTGTATTGGTGTTGAGTAAGGTGGGGTGGACCATTAATTTTGGTATGACCTCAGAAAGTAAACCAGACCGATTTTTCCTTCGGCCTAACCAATTTGAAATTAAATTTTATTTTTATTATTATTTTTAAAAAATAATAATAATAAATATTAATTTTTTTTGGTCCAACCGGTTTGGTTCGGTTTATGGTTAAATAAAAATAATCGGTTTGGTTTTCAGTTTGGTTTTTTAATTTGAATTTCGGTTTGGTTCGGTTTTCGGTTTGTTCACTTAGAAATCGGTTTGGTTTTCGGTTTGGTTTATAATTTGAATTTTGGTTTGGTTCGGTTTTCGGTTTACTTACTAAGAAATCGGTTTGGTTTAAGTTTGACCTCTAAACCGAACCAAACGAACCGTTGACACCCCTAGTGATAAGTGATCGTTTTTTAACAGATTGTGATAGAAGAACAAGATTCTTGTTGCCAGCCCCAACTAATTAAGATAAAGCATATAATGACGATGACTTGAAAATCTCATATTAATATTCTCATCAGCTAATATAATTATATAAGATATAACTCTTTCTGATATATTGAGCTACAAAAGCTGATAGCAGTTTTAACTGTGAAGTCTAAAAAGAATTTGCAGAAATAGAATTCGATATTTAGAAAGAAGAAGAGTTGATGAACTCAATACAATCCTTTATAGCTTCTGCTCGATGAGAATCAACCGGAGCTACGAATGGGCTTGATACTACTCTTCCCGAGTGGGACGAAGAAACAATATTATTGTGTGAAGACCTACTCATTGATGATACAAAACCCAGAATCTTTGCAACCTTAGTTGTGAGATGCTTGAGGAACCTCACAACTGAATAGTCTGAGCTTTTCGTGAGCCTGAAACCGTAAATCCCAGCAATTCTCTTTCTATTTCTAGCAACATTCTTACCACATTTGTTGATGATCAAATCAGGACTCAGACTATTTTGTTGCCTTGCCATTCTCGACACCTTGAGACGCATAGTTGATCAATAAGAGAATATGTTATTAATGGATAATAGAACGATGCAGTCAATAAGGATTGGGCTCTATTTAAGGATGAAGGAAAGGGAAAGATGAAAGAAAAATACACTCAGAAAAGATCAGTAAGAAAAAAGAAATTCATGGGAGGTAGATCTGTTCCTAATAACGGAAATGAGATGTCTATTATTTGAGTAAGGAAGAGGAAATGCTTGTGTAATGAGTTGATTGATTAACCGAACAATCATGATATCCGTATATACGAGTGAACCTTATCGTATGTGCATGCATGTACATGTCTTATGTCCGTGTAATATGTATTTGTTAATCAGAATCAAGCAATAATAATAATTACAGGAAAATAAAGATCAAAACAATGCATACAGATATATGTGTGCTTGTTTTTACATGAGAGAAGAAGCTTCTATTATTTATACTAATTAAGGGAGAGGGCTCATTAAAAAGCGTGACAATTTTTTTTTTTTCTTTCTAAAATCATCCTTATAATGAAAAATATTGTCAAATACTTTTAAGGATAATTGTGTCTTTTCATATTCTAAATAAAACTAGTTAATATTTTTAAACTGTGTAGATCCCACATATTTTTTGTTAATACCTAAAATAACTTTTAAAAAAAATAATAGTTTAGTTATATTATTATGTAAACTATATAAACAATAAGGGATATATTTGTCAAGAAAATAGTATTTAAAAAATCAAAGATTTTTTTGGGCTAAAAAATGCAAGTAAAAGACCAAAAAACCATGATTAAATATATATTATTACTCAAACAATTACTACTTAATTTGAAAAATATTGTAGCTATAGAGGATAATATAGTAAAACAACATGTAATAAAAGTGTTTTAACACAAAACTTAAGAAATTGATTCAACTTTTCGAAGTAGTATGGTAAGGAGTTAAAACACTTACAGGAGAACCGTATTTTTTGGATTTTAAGTTATCCAAAACTCTTCTCCACCTCTTCTCAGATAAATGGTGGGACCTTTTCTTTTTTTTTCCTATCAACGTGCAGGACTATATGTGCCACCCTTTAATATCAAATAATAAATTAAAGTTACAACTTATACTCCAATCCGATATATAAGATAAATCTCCAATATATCTTTATATATAATACCTCTCTTTGGGTCTAGAGACAAGTGAATATGAGCCATTATCTCTTATAGTATTGTATACCATAAAGTTTATATTAGTTATGGACCAACATATTATACAGATTTGGATACATTCCCTCTGATCATGATGATGGCATGTATTATGCATATGTATAGATACAAGACTGCTAGTGCCTATGAGATTAGTGTGGTGTGGTAGGTGTTATTGTGTAGGGAGGATTAGATGGTTGAGAAGATGAGGGTCAACTTAATTGAAGAATATGGTTAAAGTGAGTTGAGTCCAAGAAGAAAGTGAAAAGTGTGGTGGAGCCATTGAAAGAAGGGATTAGTGATAAGGCTAAAGGGGTGAAGACACAAACAGGCACCACCCACCTTCCCTCCCTATAGCATTCTCTTAATATCAAGATTCTCTCCCTAGCTAGTCCCTCTTTTCTTATGTGCATGATCTGTGTTTAAATGTTAGTTTTGGGCATTTAGCAGTCTGTGCCAGGCCTGGGTTCATGGCCCATGGTACGACACAATATGGTTTGGGTACGATTGGATTTTGGCCATATTGAAGGCTAAAGCACGAGTCCGATCCAGCACAATCCGACATAGTATGATAATAATCACGCTTCATACCATATCGGATCTAGGGAGCCTGGAATTAAGAATGGCACGGTACGAAAGGCACGAGTCTTGTTTTACAGGTCCAACACGCGTGACCCATTTGTACACCTGTAAAGGGCACTCATCAAAACGAGCAAACTGAGCTGCCTTGCCCTTAAAAAAGAGGAAAAAAAAGGAGAAACTGAGTTTGACTCAAAAGGAACCATGAATCACTGAACCCAAGTATTAATTGATGATCAACGATTCGGTAAATTCGAACTATTTGTCGTACTTCAAGTTGCTTAATCTCGAATAACACAATTGAAGTTACTCTTTTGTTCGATATTGGGTGGATAAGGTTTGGGACCGTTTGAACCGTTTGCCTAAATTGAAGAACCAGTTGTACAGATGACACTATGTTGATTCCAATAAGCACAATATGAAATAAAAATAAGGACAACACGATTTTTTTGGTTCAACAAAGTTGCCTACATTCATAGATTGCCTTGTGGGTAGCCATTCTTCACATTCAATAAAAAGATACACAGTCTTTTTACATGATGAATGTTACAGACCAAAAATGAAAGAGAAGAAGAAGATATAAGAATCTCGTGCTTTGAAATAAATTTCTCATCACTCTTTGTCTTCATCTGGAGAAGGCAATCCTCTTGCACATCTCCCTTTTCTGTTGCCCTGTGTCTCTCCTTTAGAAGAAAAAAAAAGTCCTCATTTTTGTTGTTCTATCTGTGTCTTGAAAAGCTGAACTTGTCTCATTCATCAAAAAGACTGACATAGCATATTAAATGATAAGTGCAATAGCCTATGCATGTGATGTCATGTGCTATGCATGCATTTGCATTATTGACAAGTGTCATATGTATGTAAAAGACATTGAATGTACAAAAATACAGTTTTTAATTAATGAAACAATCAAACAAGTGAACAATAACTCGAGTGAATAACAACTTGAGTGAACAGTAATTCGAGGAACCGGTGAACAATGCTTTGAGTGTATAATGAACAGTGTTTCAAGTGCATATGAACAGTGTCTCGAGTGCACACAAACAGTGATTGTGAACCTTAATTGGTCCAAAATATATAATGACGTGTTATTAATGGAATGATGACATGTGTGTAATTAAAATTCTTCATCCTTGGGTGAAAAGAGAAGACCCATTTACCATACAAAAAAAAAAAGAAAGAGGAAGGGAAGGGAAGATCCATTTTAGCATCAAAGGGCTTTTTGGACATTTAACATACATTTCTCAAAGAAAATGGAGGCAAGCAAAGCAAGCAAGCGGCTGGGAAGAGCCCTTGTGATGGATGGGAGAATCTCCTCTTTCATTAACTTGGCACTTGCTGGAGTTCTTTTAAGATTTGTCCCAAAGGCATATAAGAGCATCTCTAATCCTTCCCTATAACTTTTCCCAAATTCAAATTTGGGGGGAAAATGGTCAAAAATGCTCTCCAATCATCCCTAAACCCTTCCCTAAATATGGGGAAACCTTATTCTTTTTCCCAAATATAGGGAAAAGTTTAGGGACCTCCAAAATTTTTCCCAAACCCCAACAATCATATTTTGAGGAAATTGAATATAGGGACATGATTGGGGATGATCCCAAACCCAAAATATCTCCTTAAAGCTCAAATCTTTCCATAAAAAGAGACTTTTAGGATACAATTGAAATTTTTAAAAAGATTTGAGAAAAACATATAGGGAAAGGATTGGAGAGTTCTTCCTCAAATATAACTTTTTAATCAAACTTATCTCCAAATATAAGGAAAGTTTTAGGGAAAATTACATATAAGCCTTACTTTACAACTTTATCTTCTTTTCAGTCATCTATAATTGTGCTACCTACTCATCCTTTCTACTTTACAATTTATTTGTCATTTTAGTTCTATAACAGTGCCAACTAGGATAAAGCAATATTCTAAAAACAAAAAATTAAAATTAAAACTTATAGAAGTACCCAAATACTCATATTAAAACCAATAAAGACCCTCTCATCATCCCATAACCCGTCACAACCACCACCCCAACCACCACTACCACCCCAAACCCACAATCGCCACCACCACCACCCACCCCAACCACCACCCCAACCACTACCACCGCCACCCCCACCCCCACCCCCACCCCAAACCCACCACCCACCCCTACCCTTACCACCACCACCACCCCAACCATGGTGGTGGCGGTGGTGGGTTTGGGGTGGGGGTGGTGGTGATTGTGGTTGTGGGGTGAGGGTCGTGGTGGTGGTGGGGTGGTAGGGGTGGGTACTTTTATAAGTTTTATTTTAATTTTTTGATTTTAAAATATTGTTTTATCCTAGTTGATACTATTATAAAATTAAAATGATAAATAAATTGCAAAATAAGAAAAATAAGTAGGTAGCAAAATTTTAAAAGATCAAATTCTAAAGTAGACTTATATGTAATTTTCCCAAAATGTTAAGGAAGGATTGAAGATGCTCTCAGAGATGAACAGCTCATCATCCCTTTGGATAATCAAATTAGCATATACCAATAGCCTCTCCGCTTATTCCCTCACTTAGAAACGGATATCCTCTGAAAACAAAATCTTCTCCTTCAAAATCCTTTAGATTCCTTCCAAAATCCCAAGTCCCCTATCTTCGCTCAACAATAACAATCAATCAAACCCAGCAACAGCAATAACGTTATAACA
Source organism: Pachysandra terminalis (assembly GCA_031762675.1). Classification (NCBI taxonomy): domain Eukaryota; kingdom Viridiplantae; phylum Streptophyta; class Magnoliopsida; order Buxales; family Buxaceae; genus Pachysandra; species Pachysandra terminalis. The sequence goes on along the minus strand of JAUPMG010037788.1, from coordinate 7,206 downwards.
TCATGGCCTCTTCTCTTTCGATAAATCCTACTTCTTCTTCTTCTTCTTCTTCTTCTTCTTCAGTTCTTCCTGTTTTCTCGTCTAGTCTCAGAATATCTCTTCGTCTTCCATCAAGAACAAAACCCAATCGTCTCTTCTGTAAGGAAGCTCGTTTTGTGGGTTTTGTTAAAGAAGCAAAGAGGAGGAGAGGGAGTTTTTTGGCAGGGAAGAACATGACCATTTCAGAAATGAGGGAGGAAGAGGAAGAAGAAGAAGAGGGACCGCTTTTGGAGGAAACAGAAGGGAATTCAAAGCCTCGGCGTATAGCTCTGTTTGTTGAGCCTTCTCCTTTTGCGTGAGTGTTTGATTAGCTTGTTGAAAGAACCCCATTTTTATTTTACAGAGTATTTTTGTCCATTGAAATGTCACTTTGAGCAATTAGTATGCTTTCTTTAGCTTTAATTTGGTTACATTTCGTAAATTCTATCTAATTCATGTGAATTTGTAGATTTTTAGCTGCAATTTACTGGGTTTTGTAACTTAGCAGCTAATTTCTTTGGTTTTGCTATAACTCAACTTTGTTACAGATTTGATCCCAGGACTTTAGCCTGTGTAAGTTAGTAATTGATTTTGGCTTGTTGAAAGAGCCCCATTTTAATTTTACAGAGTAGTTTTGTCCATTGAGTGTCAATTTGATCAATTAATATGCTTTCTTTAGCTTTAATTCGGTTACATTTTGTAAATTCTATCAAATTCATGTGAATACGTAGATTTTTAGCTACAATTTAGTGGGTTTTGTAACTTAGCAGCTAATTTCTTTGATTTTAACTATAACTCAACTTTGTAACATAGATTTGATCCCAGTACTTTGGCCTGTGTATGTTAGTAATTGATTTGGGCTTGTTGAAAGAACCCCAATGAATGTCACTTTGAGCAATTGGTTGCATTTTGTAAATTCTATCTATTTCATGTGAATATGTAGATTTTTAGCTACAATTTAGTGGGTTTTGTAACTTAGCAGCTAATTTCTTTGATCTTGCTATAACTCAACTTTGTAACATAGAAATTGATCCCAGGACTTTAGCCTGTGTAAGTTAGTAATTTTCATGGTCTTTTCGGATGTTAATCCGAGTGAGTTGAGGTTTGCATGAATTTATTTGTGATTCAAGTCAGTTTTATAGGTTCAAATGTAAATTATTTTTTGTGGGTTTTGTACATTGCTTCAAATAATCATCTTTCTGTCTTTTGTTTTTCTGAAATTCGTGGGGGTTCCGTAACTAAAATGTAGTTTATTGGGGTTCATTGTTTTCAGTATAATAGATTTCAATTTGTCATTTGGCAGCTCTTGATGTGGGTTTCATACATTAGCTGCAAACTTTGTTGGTTAATTTGTAGTTATAGTAGTCATTCTAACTTGGCTATTGTTATATTTTCAATGTTCTACTAAACTTTGGTTCGGCTTTGTCATATAAGTGCAAGTTAGTAGCTTTGAAGGTTTGCAGGAATCAATTAACCTGAATTTTTAAAATTTTTCTTTGTTAATAGGTTTCTGTATTGGACCAGCCTTGTATTTGTTAAAATTCAGTTTTTTCTTCTTATCTACTTTCAGTAGTTCCTTTCTGGTATCCATGTATTCTTAAAACTGACAATTGATTCAAATGGTTCTCACTGCCAAAAAAAGCAACGAACCTTGCAACGGAATCCAAGTATATGCAGCTCTTATCAGTACATGACGTGAGCACTTGACTTGAACTTGCCCCCTACCTGTATAGGACAAACGCTGCAGCTTTTGTGCTTACAATCTCGTGTCCAAGCATTGCAGCTACTTTTTTTTTTTTTTTTTGTGACGTGGAAATCCCGACCCCACTTAGTGGGGACAGGGTAAACCCCGGATATGTGACCCCACCACAAGGACCATATATCAGGTTTGCCCGGGGACTCGAACCTGGGGCCTCCAGTTCCCGAGCTGGAGAGCCTGCCAGCTGAGCTAACCCGTGTGAATTAGCATTGTAGCTACTTGCAGACTGCAGTCTTTGCATGACATGCTACCAACATGCATGCGGGACCATCACTTCAGACCATGCAAATGATGAGTGATCTCTTGAATGGTCATTGCCTAAAAATAATATTAGTGAGAGAATTTTTAAAATCTGATCAACTCGCAATTTCTCAATTGCAAATTGGATATCCGAAAGTGGTCCATATAACATATTAGATGGTTTTGGTTGGTACATAGCCATCAAACTTCCTAGAATAAGCTCTTCTGCTAATCTTTCAAGCACCCATGTGAAGCTTTGACATTGCATCCTCTGTTCCTTTATAAAGGCCGTTTACTGGTTTAGGAACATATGTTGAATAACATAGGAAGATAAAAATGTGTGATCTTGTATTCAACTTCGTTGATTAAAGTTTTGGGCATCCCTTTAACAGCTAGTTGTTATCTGTTGATATTGCAGTTATGTTTCTGGTTATAAAAATCGGTTCCAGAATTTCATCAAGTATCTACGTGAAATGGGGGATGAGGTATACCAATGTGTATTTTATTGAAAATCTTGCTCAACTCATGTGTTCTATGATATATTTGATTATCTGCTTCTCCATTTGGTTGAATTGTCATTGCAGTTCCCAAGTCATATTCACCGTATTCCTGGTTGAAAGTCCAATCTCTTATAATCAGGATATAGATGAGTCAATAATCATTAAATAATCAGATAAACTTTAAATCACTTGCCTCAAAGACTAAAGAACAGTTTCCAAGTTGATTCAAGTTTTGGAACATCAATCTCACCATTAAACCCACAAGGGTTAGCTCAACTGGCAGGCTCTCCAACTCAGGAACTGGAGGTCCCAAGTTCGAGTCCCTGGGCTTACCTGATATATGGTCCTTGTGGGTGGGGTCATGTGTCCGGGTTTACCCTGTCCCCATTATGTGGAGTCGGGCGTTCCATATCACCAAAATACATACATACATACATACATACATACATACATACACATACATACATACATACATACATACATACATACATACATACATACATACATACATACATACATACATATATGTATATATTCTCACTATTTTTCCTGGAAATGTCTCGCATAATAAACTGGAAAACTGGTTTGTTGTAACTTGTAGGTCATGGTTGTCACAACACATGAAGGAGTACCTCAAGAGTTTTATGGAGCAAAACTGATAGGGTCAAGGAGGTTAACATCTACTACCTAAGTTCAAATGAGATTTGTCAATTGTTATGTACTCTAGCCATTTTCTTTTTTTAACTTTGCTTAATCTCGTTTCTTAAAAGTTCTATTTTCTATGTGCAGCTTCCCCTGCCCCTGGTATCAAAAAGTACCCCTTTCCCTTGCACTCAGCCCTAGAATAATCTCAGAGGTTGCAAAATTCAAGCCTGATATTATACATGCTTCTTCACCTGGAATTATGGTAATTTCCCTTTGTATTTCTTTTTCTCATTCATTAAATGAATTTTGTTAATTATCAAAACAGAGTAAAAAAGAATATATTTTTTTCTTTCTTCTTATAGGTATTCGGCGCTCTCATCATTGCAAAACTCTTATGTGTCCCTATAGTAATGTCATATCACACTCATGTACCAGTGTGAGTTTGTTTCTTGATCTTCTTGACAATGTCTATGTGGATATAATCACAATTTTGAAATTATCAACATCGGGTTTTGAGAGCCCTCTGTGATCTTTGTGCATACCAGGTAAAAAGAGTTTGATGCCAACACCAAATGGGTCACTTATGACATATAGAACATCCCAATCCTAGTCCAAAAAATGAATTTAGTAAATTTAACCATTCAATTTATCGCACTCAAGTTTGAATTGGATTATCCGGTTAGGTGGTTGGATATTTTCTTTCTGGCCATAAGATCTTTAGGTGAGCTTATTATGTGATCGGTCCAACCCTGCCTGCATGCAAACCACATGTACTGCAAAG
>JAUPMG010037778.1:1822-14388 GCA_031762675.1 Pachysandra terminalis | reverse complement strand
GGGGGGAAAAGGGGGAGGGAGACAAAGGACCACTCGACATCAAGGAGCAACGAAAAGACTTAGTAGAATACTGACCACTAGGCTCAAGGCACCACACCCTAGAGTCCTGAGAAGAATCAGAAAGGATAACATTCCTAAGACTCTCAAGAAGAACCGATAGCTCGTCAAAAGCCACACCAATAGGATCTCGACGAAGGGGGAGATTCCAAGCCAGCCCAGACGAAGACCAACTAATCGTGTCCGAAACAAGGGAATTCTGATGAAGACAGATAGAAAAAAGTCTATTGTGGGTGTAATTGAAGTTAAAATTTTTTGAAGGCTATCTGGCTAGAAACTGTACATCAAGATATGGTTGAATGTCAATATAAGTCTTATTAAAATGCATATTTTATATTTAGAATTGAGTTCTATTATCTTCAACTTTAGCTTCTTTTGTAAGAACTGAATCCACTTGTAAAGATAAATACTTAAGTACCCTTAGTGTAAAGGAATTAGTTTTTAATTCGTGGTAAATATTAAACATCTCAAGGTTACTATAGTCAGAAAAAGCATGAAGAAAAAACTGGAGATTATTTGAGTAAAACAAAAATACCAATTTAAATGTAAGATGATAAGACGTCTAACTATAATTATATTACTTAATATTTAAATATAGAATATAGATTTTTTGAGTATAATAATATAAATGTAGTGTATTGAATATTAAAACTTAGAAAAGCTTAAAAATTGTTTTCTCTTTTACTAGTAGTATAATAAATAGATTTTAAGTTATTTGGATCAATCTTCCGTTGTTGGGGACACTCTTTTGAGATTCTCAATTAGTTGTACATTCTTTTGTGCAGACCTTAAAAGATGGAGATATGGCATTATTAGATATGGGAACTGAATACCATTTCTATGGTTCTGACATTACGTGCTCATTCCCTGTGAGTATATTTCAGTACCATTTGCTGTCTTTTTAAGAAGCCCAAGTTTTATGATACATGCTAATAGTTGCAGTATGCTTTAATGCTTACACAAGATAACTACTTCACATCTTTATTTCAAGTTTTACTTGATCATTTGGGATTAAATATGTCAACGATTACATCTTGCATGTGAGTTACCGTGGGGACCTGAAATAGGTGTCCTGGATTGTAGCGATGCGACTTTTGTAGTCTCTTATTTTCAACTTTTATAGCTTCTCATTCAGCTCAACCACTCACTCCACATAAGTGTAGTCCTGACAAATGTTATAGGTTCCCATGCGGTATTCTTGAATTAATGCTGATATGCAATGTCTTCTAAATAAGGAATTACTTGTGCCATTTCTTAATAATGTGCAAGAAGGGATGGAGATTCGACAATATATTTTTTTTTTCTGTCATGGGATGACTAGAGCAATATGGAGCAGTGTTTTTAAACCTAAAAACTTGATTGGGATGTCCAGTGAGTCGAGCTAACGTAGTGACTGGCAAGCTTGTATATTCCACAAGCCACTTTTGACAAACTCTACGATTTTGTATTTTCTTGCTGAATTCTGATGCTCCATTGAAGTTAGATATATTTGATTAAGAAACATCTTTAATCGAATATATCTCAGCTGAAGTATTTCTCTTTGCTTTAGCATGCATAATGTCACTGTGTAGGACTATCTATTGCTTGTTCATTGACCATTTTCTCATACAATGAATCCATTTCCTTGTTTATGCAGGTAAATGGAAAATTTACAAGCGACCAATCTCTTATCTACTGGGTAAGAACCTTTTTTTTCCCTCATTTTCAATGTCGTCAACTGAAATTTTCCATTACCTGAAGAAGTCAACCAAAATTATGTCCTAGTCCCTTTTTCATTTTTATGTTTGTAAATGTTTGAGTACATCTAAAACGATGTATTCAAAACATTACATAGGAAATGCCTAAGCCACCACTTCTTCTAGCTGGGAAACCTGGTGCACCAGGGTCTAAGCAGTTCTTGATTGAAAAGAGGAAGGGTTCGGGGTAGCCATGGGAAACCTGGTGCACTACGGTCTAAGCAGGTCTTGATTGAAGAGAGGAAGGGTTCTGGGTAGGATTGGAAAGAAGCAAGTAAAAAATTCTCTTTTTGGGGACAAAAACCTTTCTGTAGAGATTTTGAAAGAAATAAAAGAGAATGATCGGAGAATGCCCTCCAACACTCTAACCTAACTCGCAATCTCTTATTTCTTCGATTAGCAATAATCATTCTTGCTGGAATATACTTTAGATAACCAGAAATTCTCCATGTTTCTCATCTTCGCCAAACACAAAAAAGAAATTTATATAATTTTTTTTTCTTTTCCTCTTCTTTTCTGCTTTCTTTTATTTTCTTATCAAATCCAAGGTTCCAAACATAACCCAAAGCATTGATGACAAGGTGGTCAAACCAGGACAACTAAAAGTTGGAGATTGGTTAATAAGAACAATACTCTCTTTCTCTCTCTCTCTCTCTCTCACACGCACACACACACACACGCATATATATATATATGTGTGTGTGTGTGTGTGTGTGTGTGTGTGTGTGTATGTGTGTGTGTGTGTGTGTGTGTTGTATGTACTTGAAAAATAGCAATTTCACTTTATTTTCATTTACTAATCTTTGTTTTGATAGAATATGAATATTTTTAATTTTTTTCATAAATGTAATTCGAAAGGTTCTCTGATCTGGCTCACGAGGTTTAGTTGCCTGGTGACACATGATCTTTTCGGCTATTGGGGAGTATGATGTGGCCAATCTGGATTGTCCGCCTGACAATAAATCTTCAAGATAGGCTATGTGGACAATATTCTAGCCCCCACACGACCTCCATTAGAATTTATCAAGTCTGACAGCTGCTGTCAATTTTTTTAATTGTGTGTGAGAAAGGTGTTAGTTTTGGAGATGCCTTTCTGCCACGTGGCAAATGTGTATGGGCTGAAACTTAGTGTGTGACATGAGGTCAACTAAAAGTGCATGTGGACAAGTGGGGTTTGCCAGATAGGTTTATCACCAAGCGTCCAACCTTGGAGCATTTTACCAAGATCTAAATATAAAAAAATAAATTTTATTTTTGTCACCTAGGCATAACATGAAAGTTTGAATATAATTATTTATGCATGCACATTTGGGATTAGTATCTCTTGGTCCTTTCATCATCATCACTTGTACTTTCTAATTTTTGCCAGGCTGTTCTTGAGGCTCACAATGCTGTCATATCTACAATTAAACCTGGAGTAAGCTGGGTAGATATGCACATGTAAGACAGAACTTTAAAATGGTTTTCGTTCTTATGTTGATACTGCCTACTCTCTTTCTCGCTACATACATACATACATACATACATACATACATACATACATATATATATATATATATATAAATCATTCTTATGTTGATACTGCCTACTCTCTTTCTCGCTGCATACACACACACACACACACACAAACACACACACACACACACACACACACATATATATATATATATATGTATAAGTAAAGTATTTTTCTTGTAGAATGTATATAAGTCAATTCAATTGCATTGCTGACCATCACAATGTACAAGCATTGGTGCTTATGTCCTGAAGTTTCTAAGCACCATCAGCCATCATCAACGAACATATTATTTCTGATAAATGTTTACCATGGCATAATATTAATGATTAATGGGGAATTGAAGCTCAATGGCAAATGTAATGAATGTAAGGAAATTAAGAAACATGTTCGTAGAATGAACGTTGAGGAGATGGGGTTGTAGATATAGATGTGTGGAAAGATTAAACATAATGAACATACTTAGCTGAGAGTCTAGGAGTAGCTTCAATTGGAGATAAAGTCGGTTGAGACAATTTGAGCTAGTAATAGGGGGATCGGTGGCAGTGCTTGTGATAAGCTGTGAGATTGTGCAAGCTGAAGATCCAGAAAGGACCAGAGGAAGACAGTAAAGATGCGGATTGAGTTGGTTAGAAATGATGTGAAGGCCCTCGATTTACTCGAAGACATGGTATTTGACACTTTTACAGATGGGGATGTTGGGACCATGATTCTTGCCCTAACTGATTGGGATAAGGCATTATTGTTTAGTGATTGACAAAATTAATGGAAGAATTCTGTCTTAGCATGTAGGATGTAAATAATTGATTGTCCAGTCGCTTAACATATCCATATCAGGTTTATTCAAGAAATAGTAGTGTTCTAACCACTCTCCAGCTGTGAAGATTGAATGATCTGTAATCAAGTACTCTGTAACTTGCACAAAAGTGTTGCTTTGGTATAAAAACTTGTAACTGCAACAAATTTCATAAACCAACATTTCTGCCATTTAATGGCACGCCAGAAATTGTTGGTATCGCTGTTAATGCCTTGTCAACTCAATGATTGGCTTTTTTGATTACTTTTTAAATGACAGTTTTGGTTATTATTTTATGTGATGTTTGCATGAAATAAATGGTTATGGAATTTTTGCATACGGCCTTTCTCTATGAAGAATGTTGTATCCCTGGAAAACTTGATCTTCTGGTTTTTTTTGTAGACCTGGAAAACTTGATCTTCCATAAACCAACATTTCTGTCCATTAAGTGGCATTGGAAGACTTGATCTTCCGGTTTTTTGTAGACCTGGAACTGTGATGACTAGGGTGACTCAGGATAGGTCGCTTTCATGTTGCAGTTACAATAACTATTAGACAGTATGGGTTGTCTGAATCATCGTATTGTATCCCCTTACATGTGCAGTTGTGCAAAAGTGCACATTGACTGATCTATGAACGAAAGCTTGTTACACTATCATGGTTAAGCTAGTACTTCAGTTCCTATTATGTTTTTCCTTTGACTTAAGAAGGTGCAAGCTTATCTTATTAAGTGCTTTGATTCTCTAATCAATAAACCTTTAGGATTTAATTGAGTGAGTTGGGTAACTAATTAGTGTCTTGTGAGACTGGACTATAAATCTCAACAGAGAATCTACAATATATGGCAAGGATTTAATGCCTATATGTTAACTATCAAGATAGTTGGTTTGAATATCAAATCGGGTCCATACCTTCTGAAAAAGGTTTCTTAAATATATTTTGGAGAATTGTTATATGTATTTTTTTGAGAAGTTGTACTAGCATTGATTATATTCCAATCAGGTTATCATTGATGGTCCTAGCCTGTAGTTGTACTAGCATTGATTATATAATATTCCAATCAGGTCATCATTGATGGTCATAGTCTTTGATTTACGGTTTTGGTGGTTTGGCTAGTAACTAGGAGATATTGTTTGTAAAGAGACTAAGGTCTTAAGTTATGGCATGAGGTTGGGATTAATAACTAAAGGATTCTTTAAATATCATAGAATGGCTTTAGATATTTTGATGGTGTTATGGGGCATTGCATCAAAACTTTTGAGGCACTTTTGACATCTAATAGTTGGTCCCTCTTATTTTTTCATCCTTTACTAAAGTTGTAACCCAAATTTAAGTGTGTATGACAGATACATTTTAATTTGTTTTCGTTACGAAGTTCTGACATTAATTTTTATTCAGCCCTCAACCTGGGGCACTTGGTTCTTCATGGATTTTCAGCTGGATCTTAACTATCACATGTTCATGTGGAACTCTTCAATTAACATCCAGATTAGAAAAATATATCATAGGTCTTAAGCAAAACATTTAATCACGTGGGTTATTATTATAGACTTGTAGTTGACTAGGAACTGAGAGAATCGAGTTAGAGGAGAGTATTATTAGTGCATTATCTGATTATTACTCTAAGTTATACAGATCTTAAAAGTTGTTTGAATTTATGCTAAAAAGGAGAGGAGTGGGGTGTCTGGATGAGGATAATAGTCGGTGGTTGGAAAGGGGTTTTGATGAAGAAGAGATCATGAATGCGGTGTGGGAGCTCGCGGACCGGATGGTTTTACAATTACTTTTTTCCGCCAGAATTGGGATATTGTCAAGAATGAGCTTATGAGAGTCTTTGCTGATTTTTTTGAGAGCGGTATTGTCCATAAAGCCACGAATGCTACGTTTCTTGTCCTCCTCCCTAAGAAATCTGGAGCTGACGAAATTAAGGATTTTAGGCCCATTAGTCTAACAACCAGCCTTTATAAGATTATTGCCAAAGTCCTATCCATTAGGCTGAGAGTCGTGATGGCTCCTTTGGTCTCTCAGCAGCAGAGTGCTTTTATTAAGGGTAGGCATATTTGTTGATAGTATCTTGGTTGCTGCGGAGTGTGTGGAGGAAAGATTTAGAAGAGGGAACCCGGGGCTGGTTATTAAGTTGGATTTGGAGAAAGCATATGATAGGGTGGAATGGGATTTTTTAGATCAAATTTTGGAGTGGAAAGGTTTTGCGGTGAGATGGAGGAGGTGGATTACCGGTTGCCTGCGAAATGTTTCTTTTTCCTTTTTGGTTAACGGATGAGTCCATGGCTTCATTCCATCCTCTAGGGGTATTAGACACGGAGATCCTCTATTCCCGTTCCTTTTCTCTTTTGTTGGGGATGTGTTGAGTTGGTTTATGAATAGGGCGATGCTGATGGGTGTTGTTAGAGGCTTGAGGGTTGGGACAGACGAGGTGGAGATATCTCATCTCCAATTCGCTGATGACACGATCATGTTTATTGATGCGGATCTATATCAGGTTAGGTGGGTAAGAAGCATCCTCAGGGTCTTTGAGATGGTGTCTTGTGTGAATGTGAACTTAGAGAAGACTACGTTGTCTAGTATTCATGTGGAGGAGGGTACTCTGGGGAGTGTGTTGATGCTTTTGGGTGTAGGGGAGGAGAGTGTCCGTTGACCTACCTTGGGTTCCACTGGGTGGGAACCCTAGGTCTTTGGCTTTTTGGGACCCGGTCATTGAGAGGGTTGAACCACGTTTATCAGGGTGGAAAATAAATTATCTATCTTTGGGGGAAGAATTACTCTCATTCAGGCTGCGCTGGCTAACTTCCTTGTGTATTATACGTCGATCTTCCGGATGCCAAGGGTTGTGGTCTCTCATATTGAGAAGTTACAACGTAGGTTTTTGTGGGAAGGTAGTGGGGAGCGTAGTGACCATTTGGTTAAGTGGGAGATTGTGTCTAGGGATAGGTCTCTTGGTGGCTTTAATTTGGGTAATACAATGGATCGGAATGCGGCTCTTCTGGCTAAATGGCTTTGGAGATTCAATGATGAACGTGATAGTCTGTAGTGTAAGGTGATTGTTAGTAAGTATGAGTCTCATCACAATGGTAGGGATTTGAACCTGAACGCCAGAGTCTTGGCGGCGAGCCCTTGGAAAGCTGTGTTGGCCTTATCTCCTTTTTTCTCTCTGATCAGGTTTGAGGTGGGTAGTGGGTCTTCCGTTTCCTTTTGGCATGATTTGTGGTTCGGGGTGGTTACATTTGCTTCTCAGTTTCCCAATTTTCAGATTGGTCTAGTGTCAGTCTTCGTTGGTGAGTGAGGTCCTCTCCTGGTCCGAGTCTGGTCTTGTTTGGAACCTTACCTTTCATAGGAATGTTAGGGATGTGGAGTTGAGTGAGCTATCCTTTCTTTTGGAGTCACTCGGGGATGTTATTGTGAGTCAGGATTGGAGGATCTGGACTTCGGATCCTAAGGGTGTCTTTTCGTGTCATTCTTTCTTCGATCAGTTTTGTTCTAATCTATCGGGGTCTCCGCTACCTTTTTCTGCGCAGTCAGTTTGGTCCTCTCCTTCCCCTCCTAAAGTTAGGGCGTTTGTGTGGTTTGCATTGCTTTATCAGATTAACACGGCTGACATGCTCCAAAGACGGAGGTGGTACTTGGTAATTTCGCCCATATGTGCTTTTTATGTCGACAGGCGGAGGAGATGATTGACCACTTGTTTCTTCATTGTACGATGGCTGCTGAGGTGTGGAGGTTCTTCTTGAGCATTATTGGGAGGACATGGGTGATACCCGGGAGTATTTGCCAGTTATTTGCACAGTGGAGTTTTCCCAGATTGGCTGTGAGGGTCGTATGTTGTATTATTTATTCTTCATGACCAGTTTATGGCATATCTGGAGGGAGCGTAATCAGAGGATTTTTCAGGATTGCTGCTCTTCGACCTGTGATTGAGGGGATCTTGACTTCTGTGACTTCATGGGCGGCAGTGAAGACTCAGTTCAATGGTATTAAGGCAGAGGAGATTCGAAGAGTGGTACAGGATTTCGGTGAGCGACAGTGTTTCGGCTTCGGCACATTTGGCTTAGTCTCCACCGATGGCTGGGTGTGTGAAGCTGGATGTAGACGGTTTCTCCCAGGAGGCGGTTGGACACTCTGATCAGGGTGGCTTGTTTAGAGATAGCATGGGAGATATCCTCTTCTTCTTCCTTGGTCCTGTGGCAGGAGGTATGGGGAGTCACACTATTCTTGTTGCCATTGGGACTGGCTTGAGGTATGCCAGAGAGAGGGGGTATCGGAGTTTGACTGTGGAGAGTTCTTCGGCGTCCGTTATTGACTGGCTGGGGAGAGTTCAGCAGTGTGACTGGAGATTTCTGCATTTGGTCCGGTTGGTTTGGTTCTTAGGGTGTGAATGGAACATCTTGTTTCATTTCGTGTTGCATAGGGCCAATCGGATGGCGTAGCTCTTGGCTAGGAGGGGGATGGGGAGAGATGAGTTGTTTGCTTGGATTCCTACGGAAGAGACATTGCAGGAGATGTTGTGATAATTCTTTTTCCGTTTGGTGAGGGCTGTACATCCTTTGGTCTTAGGTGTGTAGGTTTTTGTTAGTCTCGATTTTTTTCTGCTCTTTGGCTTGAGTACTTTGTCTCTCTTGCCTTAGAGTTTGTATCTTTGTTTTTCTGCTCTCTCTTTTTATACAATTCATCAATTATCAAAAAAAACCATCTATGGCATTGCACGAAAGAGGTCAAGAATGTAAAAAATAAAAAAAATAAAACTTGGATCATTTAGTCATTTGATCTAGTTACTCTTTTGACAATGGGAAATTATCATTGAACTCTTTTTTTTTTTTTTTGCTATGAATACCGATGTGTGTATAAACAGTTAGAAGACCACTCCAGTTACAGCAATCGCTATACAAAGTATGACATACATAAACTAATGTATTGTCGGAATTTACCTTTTCCAAAAAAATGTATTGTCTCCGCAATAACATATACAAAGTATGACTTTTGATATGCAAACTCAAATCACTGGGTCCCGTTAAGTGGTGGGCTTTGATCGACTAAAATCTTAACATTTTGCTAATAACTAGTGTTTAAATACTTGTAGAAGGGACTCTAGCTTGAATGATCCACCAGTTGAACCGATTTGCGCTGCTCCCCCAAGTAAAATTTTATAGTTCCACCCATATCCAGTTTTATTATTTAAAGGGAGTTAGGTTAGGAGACACTTTGTCCAACATGTTCAACACTCCTCTAGGACTGTGAGAGATCCTTTTTGAAGATCTGAAGCTTTTGCAAAGTGTTCAAGATTCAAGTTTGACTTGAAGCATGAATGTCACGACCCGAATTCCAAGGGTATGACTTGTGTACACATACAAGTATAACCCTGAATTCCGAGTCGTAACTCTCACACCCCTAAACCAAACACTCTCGCACCAACTACCATGGGGGTGGAACCACACACTAATCACTCAGAGAAACCTACTATAACCGTATGTCCGCAGCGGAAAATAAATATACTGAAAGTGTATAAAACTGGGCTACATATCATCCATATAGATAATTATCAGAATTAATTATAATAGATTCTGGAATTAACTTACCATATTTCTGAGTCGCATCCAGTAGATAATATATCACTGCATTAGTCCTGCTACCTGAAATGTTTAATGCCAAAAGGCCTGAGCTACACGGCTTAGCAAGTATATTGTGCAAAAATAAAAGAACATTAAGATATTCATATGGTCATGTATGCAATGCCATGATATATGCAAGGTAGGTTAATTACATGCAATGACATGAACATATATAATAAGACCAATCATGATGGCCTGACAATCACGTGAATGCAAGAATGCATGACTTGATTATATAGTGTAGTAGAGTGCTCGTGTCAGACCCAGCTAGCAGCCTTAAACACTAGGAATAACCTCTAGTGCACGGTCTCCAACATAGACCTAAGACAACTATTGATTCCATGTGTACAACATGGTTTTAGAGGACTCTCAACCCCTAGGAATTCAAGTCCAACGTTGGTTTTTGTCTGAGAGCCGGGGCAAGAACAATGATCTACAATCCCCTTATTGGCCAAGGGCAGGAACAGTGATCCACAATTCCCTCCGCGGCAAGTCATACTCACAACACATCAAGTTGTTTACCACTTGTATATTTTTCATATAAATGTCCTGGGCTATTGGGGTAGCTAATCCCTCACCCTTAGTTCCTTTGAACTGATACATATATAGTCCCTTTCTTCGGGTCACCAGAGAAATACAATTTCTTTCCTAGGGATCTCTCAATCTCTTCTCTTATTTCAACCATCCTCTCGCCATTATACAGACATTGAGGAGTAAGGGTGGTCTTAGTCCTCATAAGCACCTCATGCATGCATGGCCTTTAATGCATGAATGTCTACCACATTCATCTACATGTATGCATCAAAATCATGTTTATGAACAATTACAAGATGGTAATCAACTTAAGTACTCATACCAATCATGCTCAATTAATAAGTAGATAAGTTAATACGCTTATTAAATGTTCATGAACCATAAACACAAAATGGTTATTTCACATTGTTGATTATGCTAGAATATTATTTTTGGTGTCCTACATAGCCTTCACACTTTGTTTTAATTTAAATAAAATTTCAGATTTACCAAACAGGCATCAATACTCACAGTCAAATACGTGACTGCATCAACGTCATATGAAGATCCGTTGATTACAATAACTCAAAGTGATTCACACTAGCAAGAAATAAAGTGATCATGTCACATCCTTGAATATGCTAAAATAAACATTTGGTATCCTTACATGTCATCAAAATTAACTACACATTGTGTTAAACAAACTTTTCCAAACCAGGTCTTCAAACAAACATCCAGATGCACAGTCAATCGATCGCACCGCGTGCGATCGATCGCAGAACGCGATCAACCCAAAAATGTTTCCCTTTTCTGCTGGAAACCAACCTTTGCAGTCACATATCCTTCAAAACTAAAACTTCATAGAAACAACAAGCAACACTTTAACCTTACAACTAGCCAAAAAATTTCGGATCTATACCATAAACATCAATTAAACCAATATTTGACCTAAAATCATAAAATCATTCACATGCTCAAAGAAACCACGCATTAATCCCCAACTTCATCCAAATCATAGCTTAGGTTCTCAACATCCCAAACCCTAACTAAATCTATCAATGAACAAACAAAACACACAGAAACCTTAATACTCTTTTGAGATTTGCACAAATAGACTTTCCGTTTTTGCAGAAAAATCCGATCCTAAGCTTGTCTTCTACTCCTCTTCTTCTCCTTCTTCTTCTCAAAGCGCCATCACCATTTTTCTCTTCTCCTCAAAACACCATCACCGTTTTCTTCTTCTTAGACCAACCTAAGAGAGAAGAAAAATTTTCTCTCTTAAGCTTAGCTTATTCAAGAAGCTAAATGCACATACTAGAGTCCAATTAGGTAATACCACTTTGGGGTATTGCCAATTTAATATATTTGCTTATTACAAGTTATAAATTCCACTTAAGTTCATATTACAATCTTAATCACATAAAGAGAGATAAATGAATATATTTATCTACTTTCCCATGTTACTTAACTTATAATTATATATATATACAAATATCTAATCTCTATACTATGGTGCAAAGAGGGAATACCACATCTACGGTATTCCAAAGACTAAATTAAGTTTATAATTATGCTCGTGGTCTTACCCTGATACTAAAATCACCGAAATACCCTTATCTTAAACTTTAAAACTTTTTGGGTTATCACAGGGACAGGGCAACAAGTATGGGGCACGCGGCCAATGCCCCCCCCCCATTCTTGCCACACGCAGAAATCCGACATCTCGCAAGGGGGTGTGCAGCTGCACAACAGTATGCTTGGCGTTGCGTCGAAATCTAACAACTTACACGAGGGCATAGAACTGCATGAAGCGAATCCGACATCCCGCATAAGGCGAATACCAACCCAACAGAAAGCATGGGGAGCGCAACAACACGGCATCCCGGACGATTCGACCGACGGTGCAGCAGCAAGAATGGGGCGTGGGGCAACAAGCAAGCAAACCGGAAAGGGGACAGGGCCACAAGTATGGGGCACGCACCCCATGCCCCCAACCCCATGCCTGCCTCACGCAGAAATCCGACATCACGCAAGGGCGTGTAGCTTCGCAACAGCATGCTTAGCGTTGCGCCGAAATCCGACAACACACACGAGGGTATAGATTTGCATGAAGCAAATCCGACATCCCGCATGAGGCGAAAACCAGCCCAACAGAAAGCGTGGAGCCCGCAACAACACGGCATTCCGCTCGGTTCGACCGACAGTGCAGCAGCAAGAATGGAGCGTGGGGCAACAAGCAAGCAAACTGGATGGGGGACAGGGCAGCAAGCATGATGCGTGCGGGCGGGGGGGGGGGGGGGGGGGGGGGGGGGGGGGGGGGGGGGGGG
>JAUPMG010037767.1:0-14389 GCA_031762675.1 Pachysandra terminalis | reverse complement strand
TTCCTTTTAAGTTTAATAAATTTCTGTTAATTATGGCTCAATATTGATTACCACTCCTGATTCCGATTGGGGTGAGATTTGTAGTTCGAACATAAGGGTTCTTACGAGAATTTCCTTAAGTTTGGGTCGTGACAGTTAATCCTTAAATGTTCGAAATAGCTTCGGGAATTGAGCCTGGTAAGTTGCGAATCCTACAAACCACACTGTACACGTGGGGTAATTGATGTGGAGACATATTGAACGTAAGGTTGTGGACCGGGGTGTCGGTTGAGATTGTTGGACCGGCTAAACACCGGATAGTGGAGTGCTTCTAGTGCTTCTTGTGCATATGTGATTGGCTTTATGGAATTCTTATGCATTACAAACTTGATTGATATGATATGAATTGCCTGACAAGATTACTGCTATATGATTGCCTTGAATCTATGATTTTGTATGTTGTTTGGACTAACGTTGTTCTATGAGGATGGTTTTCAGAATTGTTTCTTACTGGGCATTTCAAACTCACGCAACTTATTTATGTTGCAGGTCAAGATGATTAGTGTGGACTTGATGATATTTGGATTATGTACGATTTTAATTTAATAGTTTAGTGTGGACTTAATGCAATATGGTAATTGAGTAGTTATTATGGATTGCAGGCTCATCTGAAGGCAATTTTTGATTTATATACTTTGTCTTCCACACTCTGATTTGATTTATGAAGGCATTATTAGATTTTTAATATTGGTTGGTTTTTTGCTTTCCGTGTTCCATGGTTGGGAACCCGAAAGTCACACCTCGTGATCTGTGCCACCCACCGAGGGATTCGGGTATTGAGATCCTGGGCGAGACAGATTGGTATCAGATCAATCGTAACAAGTAATCATACAAATAATAACAATTTCAAACATGTAAATCCTAGTTTTCACTTCTACGTTCTCAACACCTTAGGCAACCTAATAATCCAGTGATAACATCCTTCGACAGTTATCCGTGCACCGATACGCACGAATAATCCTTAGGAAGCCATCACGAGATTCCTTTCCATGGCATACATGCACAATCAACTATAATCATCTCATGCAACACTTATTATTTATTGCCCACATTCATTCCACAAGTCAATTGGTCAGTTAGTCAAGTCAAACAATTATGGAAATCAGGTCTGGGTATCTATTGGGTCTTCGAAAGGGGGATCGGTGGACCAAAGCCTGTCAAACACCAAAAATGCACTAAAAACAAGTCTCTGTCGGCAGAGGTGTCGGTAGACCGAAAAGTCTCTGTGAATCGCAGGGTGATTGATAGAGGCATTGCGGGACCAAAGCCTGTCGAATAGCAAAATTGACCTATAGAAGTGTCTTCGTAGGCAGAGCCGTCGGTGGACCGAAGCCTGCCGACTTGCGCAAAATCTGTGTTTTTCTTTTGGTATCGGAATTCAAATCTATGCTATCAAATACATTCTAAACATCATACATGAATGTCTACAACTCTGAAAACATGTATAAACATCAAAGACCTCATTAAACATACTTTTAACCAATGATTTAAATATATATCATGATCAAATATGGAAAATCATATAGCGTTCTTCCAAGTTCATAACACCAATTCAAATACACATATAGGGTCATAAAATATATCTTAATGCAATTCATACACCTTGATATCAACAATAAACATGAGATCATGCATTAATGACTTCCGAAATTTCAAGATGATTATATAGAAAATGCAACTTACCGATTATGCTCGTTTGATTATGACCCAAGTATGTTCTTCATTTCTCTTTGCTTCTTCCTCTTGCAGTCGACCGGGCCATAACCACTCTCTTTCTTTTCTCTTTCCTTTTCTCTCAACAAAACCCTAATCTCTCTCTCCTTCTTGCTATGGACGATCTCTTCCAACACATTTCTTTATAGCCTTCTATTCTCCTCCTCTTTCTAAATCTACACGTCACTTTCCTATTCTCCCTCCAATACTAATCTCTATTCTAATTAGAATTCAAATCTTAAAGAAATAACTAACTTAACCCTTCTAGCTTATTTAGAAACCTTCTAGAAGAATATATATTAATTTAATTAAATTTAAATTCCCATTTCCTATGTCTCACACGTGAGTCAGTAAAATTTGAGCAAATCTTAGTTTGTTAATTACACCATGCTCCCCCATAATCTCTATTATTCACCAATAAACCCCACATAATTAAAATTCAGTCCCAAAGCTATGATTTTTGTCACAATACATCACCTAACTTGTTAATTAACCAATGAATCTGGGTTAGGGTCACTACACATAGTACATCACATATCATATTGCATTAGCCATCTTTGATTGAGTATACCATGTACGATCATCTGAATGACGCATCTCATAGCATACTTCATATCATCACGAATCAACTTATGACATGAGTTTTCTCGTTATTGTACTCTCTACCTACTATTCTATGATTTGGTCTTACTAATGGTGTTTTATGAGGATCGGACAGATATGTCACTTACTGGGCATTCCAAGCTCACGCCACTTATTATGTTGCAGGTTGAGGTGTGATGTGGACTTATGGGACCATAACCCGTCCTACCACATTTCAGTACCAGTAATTGATGGTTGTGTAATTTAGCGTAATTATTGAGTGAATGGTGTCCTTTGTATTTTTTGTGTAATTATATTGGGACGTGTGACTCTTCTGAAGTCTCGTGTACTACGTAATTTATTTTCCTTTCTTGCCGCATTCTGAGTATTTAATAAAGGTAATCATTATTGCTTTTATTTCCTTGTGAATGATATGGAAATCCGTGTTCCATGGTTGGAAACCAAAGGTCTCACCTCGTGATCTGTAATGACCTTAACCCAGAATTAAATAATTAATAATAAGTAAGTAATGTATTGGGGGTCAGTTGGTAATTAACGGTTAGCTTTGGGTAGTGTACTACAATTGAAGTAAATTTGATTAGCTAGAATTAGTAGTTTAGTTGTAAGTGAGGAAACAAGGAATTAAGCTTAATTAAATAAGTGGATTCTTCTAGAAGGGTTCTAATTCAGTTGGAAAGATAATTAAGAAAGAGTTAATAATTAGCAGGAGATTAGTATTGGAGGGAGAATAGGAAAGATTTGAATGATTGACTAGGAAGAGTTTCTAATAAGGTTGGATTAGGATTAGGAAGTACCTCTTGGGAGAAGGAAGGATGGGAATTGGGTTGTACGTGGGATTTAGAAGGAAAATGAGGAATTGAAAGCTATAAAGAGAGAGGTTAAGTGGAGGACATACACAGCAATAAGTGAAGGAGAGTAGGGTTTTGGTTGAGAGAAAGAGAGAGACGACTGTGGCTGGGTTTAAGTTTGAACAGGAGGAAGAAGCAAAGTGAAGAATATACTAGGATCATCATCAAAATGAGCATAACTGGTAAGTTGTAATATCTGTATAATTCTTTTGGTTTTCAGTGGTCATTAATGTATAATATTATGTTTAATGTTGATATTGTTTTGAGACTAATATAGACTGTTTGAATCATGTAAGTATGAGTTTAATAGAACATTAGATTGAGTTTCCAAAATTTATATGAGCATGTGTATATTAATCAGTAATTTGATTTGATCATTATGATAATATGTATTTTGATCTCTTTGTTTAAGTATATTATAGTGATTATGATTGCTTATGATCCATAACATTAATGGAAATCGATGGAAAAACCTAAAAATTGGGTTTCAATAACCAAGAAATTTCCCAGATTCGCACAATTCGATAGATGTCTGTCCACCGACCACTTTGCCGATAGAGACTTGTTTTTAGTTCAGTTTAACTGTTAGACAGGCTTCGGTCCACCGAGCACTCCACCGAAGACCAAATAAATATACATGCCAGATTCCAAAATTGTTGGACTTGAATATCCAACCAATTAACTTGTGGGATGAATATGGATAATGAATAATATAACTTGTTAGTATGCGATGCGTGAGATAATTATCCTGTAATGGCTTGCTAAGGATTACTCGTGCGTATGGGCGCACGGATAGCTACCGAAGGATGTTATCACTGGAGATCTGACTGATCGTTGGAAAGGATGCTTGTGACATTGTTCCAAGGATTTCTCGTGTGTATTGACGCACAGGTATCTTCCGAAGAACCTTATCACCAGCAATCGTAATGGTCTGTTTTGATGGTTAGTCCGGTCAACCGGGCATCCACGGATTAAGAATATATAACTTGTTGGTGTGAGTAATCGTCTTTGATAAAAGACCTCTCTGGGTTAAATCCCTAAATGTTCATGGGTAACCATCCTCTTTGAAGGCCTCTGTCACGAACCAAATCTAGAGATCTTATTGGAATCTCCAAATCTAGTTTGCAACTATCACCCTATATCCAGATGGTAGTGGATAGACGATATGTAGCCAAATATCATTTAATTAAGAATGATAGTATATAAGTATAGAAAAGTAATGTTATAAAAATAAATTCCATCACATAACATCCTTCAAACAGAAAATAGTGGAAAGTAAAATAAAACTAGTCTCATGCTTTAAATGAAATTCCTATTAACTAATCTATTTAACTCAGTACTGAAACTTACATTGATTTAAAAACCTTATTAGAAGATTTAATAAAATCATCGAATAAAACTCTAATTATTGTTAAAATCTTCAAAAAATTCTTGTTCTCCAACTTGTTCCTCATGGTCCATGTGTCCATCAATTATAGGTCCTGAAATATATTGTTCTCAAAAGCATCAGTTACACTTAGCTCAATAAGTAAACAATTGAACATGGTTTATAATTTGAAGTAGGGCCAAGGCCACTCTTCAATGGTAATCCGTATACCAATAATGAGTAATTCTTGAGATATATGTCAATATATTAATATAACATTCTGAAAATATAAGTATGAATAAGATATATACAAAACAGGTTAGCATGATATAATACGCAATATAATGGCTGATTCCATTATTAATGCATGTTGTGCACCTAACAAGTAAGATCAACACATGTGACTAAAAACAATCTAATATGTAATATGTTTGATGTTTGCTATATAGTATACGTTTACTATATGATTCATACCCAATCTTAATTGTACTATCCAAGGATGCCTCACAATGTGAACCTTCAACCCCCAATACATGGCTGAAACAATAGATTATTCTATGTGCGCATCATAGATTCTAGGAGCTTCGGCTTAGAGCTCACAAGCACCTCAAATAACCCAAGGCCTCACAATGTGAACTTTCCTTTGTGAATCAAATATTAGCCGATCTAGAAACATAATTACACTCTTGTGATTTGGATATTGGGCATCATACATATGAACCTTCCCTCACCAATAAATTCTTCTGAGTTGGATATTGGGCCCCACAATGTGAACCTTCCCTCACCATTGAAGTTATTAATTTAAAAGGTCTATTGGGATGATCAGTCTCTCAACTCTAGAAATATATAATGATGCATAAGCAAGTCTCCTCACCTACAGTAATTTCCAGATCATAGTAATCTCGTAATATCATTAAAAGTCCAGCAGTATGGACTTACATGAAAAGGGTGTAAACCAATAGACCAAATCCATGGTCTTAAGGCATATGATGTGCAAGTGATAGAGTACACGATAACTATGCATGCAATTGATGTGTACATTGTGTAATAAGTCTACCTAGCATGCTTGGCATGTTAAAATCATGTAAAAATAAGTATATCAAAATATCATGTTCCAACCAGTAAGAAAAATAGTCCAAACAGGGTATAAGTAATTGAAACATGTGTAATCAAGCATAACTAATATCAGAACTGGTCTAATGAGATCAAAATACACATGGTCACAAAATATAATCAATTCTAATCAAGTTGGCACTTTTCGGCGTGCCTAGGGGTCGCTGGTGTGCTTTCGACAAGTGTTCGGCGTGTTGGTCGACGCATCTAGTAGTCGCCGGGGGTTATTTTATAAAATTCTGGGTTTCTGGGCTTTGGTCTTACGATTTGCCTCGCCACGTTCTCGGTTCATCGAGAATCGGCTCGGCACCAAAACTAGGGGTTTAAAATCATGTCTGTGTTGCTCGACTCATCAAGTACTCGCCGAGTGCTCTGCTAGGCTGGTTCGGCGCATACTCGGCTCACCGAGTACTCGCCTAACAACAATTTCTGGGCAGTTTTTCCAGAATTCTGATCTAATTATAATTCAAATCAATTTTCTTCCTTAAGTAACATTCCTTAATATTAAATTCCAAACAAAACCCAATTAACATACTTACAAAACTTGAGTAAATAAATAGTAGTTAAATTACTTTGAAAACTTTTATAAACTAACGCAATTTTAAAACTTACTTCATACGATTGTAAAACAGACTTGAAACTCTACTTAAATTGCAAAACAAGTTTAATCCGAATACTTACCTTGATGTTGCACGGTTAAAGTAGAGAATTCACCTTTGCTCTGCTTCTTCCTCTTCTTCTTTTCTCCAAGGAAAGTTGTAATTTTGAAAACAGGCAAGAACACTTATTTATAGTAATTTAGTAAACTTCCTAGTTCTATTAGTATTAGTCTTTGTGTTTTAATCCTGTCTCTTTATTGGGATGTGTTAGATTTTAAGCCATTAGATGAATTCCCAGCTCTCCTAGTTCAGATATGTTTAAATTTTAAGAGTTCTGCCAAGTTTCTAACTTCTATGGAAGTTTCTATTACTGTCTTTTAATCTAAGCCATTGATTTAAGTTAAAAGTTCCAACAAGATCCTAGCAACACATTATAACTTAAAGAGTTATGATTGTGTGTGAAGCACTTTGGTTTCCTATAGTGCAGCCCACCAATCACAAACAGTCGAAGTCAAATCTGTAACTAATTTACTAAAATTTTTAAATTACCCTAATCTTTCTCATTATATTAACCCTATACTTATATTAATTACAATTTAGTCCTATATTTTGGTTGGGTTATTATAGCCTCATTGGGTGATAATCCCTAAATGTACGAAATAGCTTTGGGAATTGAGCCCGGTAGGTTGCTAATCTGACAAAACCACGCTGTACATGTGGGATAACTGAATGCGGAGACATGTTGACCAAATGGTAGTGGACCGGGGTGTTGGTGGACATTGTTGTACCGGCTGATCACCGGATAATGGAGTGCTTCTTGAGCATATGTAATTGGTATTGTGGAATTCTTATGAAATAAGACTCGATTAGTATAACATGTCACTGCTATTTGAATGTCTCTGATTTCATGATTGTTATATGTTGATTGGACTAATGTTAATCCTTGAGGATGAACGACAGAGTTACTTCTTACTAGGCATTCCAAGCTCATGCAACTTATTTATGGTTGCTTGTTGATGATTAGCATGGACTTGATGCTGTTTGGATTATTTTTTGTTTTTAATTTCCTAGATAGAACTGATGTAATAGGATTACTTTTGTGTTATTTGATTAATGGATTGTAGGCTCAATTGAAGCCAATATATGATTTATATACTTTGTCTTCTGCACTTTGATTGTTTAATAGAAGTAATGGTTACATTATTATGGATTGTTGTTGTTAGCTGCGTTCCAAGATTAGGAACCCGAAAGTCACACCTTGTGATCCGTGCCACCCTCATTGGGATTTGGGCACTGGGATCGGGGGTGTGGCATGATACTTGCCACCCATAGAGGGATTTGTGCCATAGGTGTCACACCCCAAATCTGAGATATGGGATCTCGAGGATTCCAAGGAAATGACCTTTGGATCCACCATGCGGATACGGATAACCAGCCACAAAATCAACCCAATCCTGGTTGGATCAGAGTCTCAATAATATAATCAACAGCGGAAGTCTCACATAAATTTAAACCAATAGCTCAACCGAAATACGTCGAGCTATAACCCACAAAGCAAAGTAAATAGAGTATGAAATAACATCTATTACACGTTCTGTCCACTCTGGGTCAAACCAAACTAATTAAGAACCAAGTGTACACCATCATGAAAATCAAGTATTTAAAATCGAAGGGATCTCTTCCCCCAGACCAGCTCATCAAACGAACAGATTATGTGTAGAGTTAAGGATCATCAGAAGCCTAATAGAGAAATCTAGCGAACTACAGTAGTTACTTTTACACATGCATAACAATACAATTTATTTCATGCATTTCAACCATCACAGTCATATGTGTATCATACTTACCATCATATTAAAATTCACATAATAAGTACGTATATCACAGTCATCATATGCAACCCTTTTACACATAAAAAACCATACATTTAATCATATCATCTCAAGTTCCCAGTTCGCGAAATCCCATAGTCTCACTATCTCAATACTACCCACATGATCTCATCATGTCTACACAGAAAAATATCCAAATTATCAGAGTTGATATCACCTCATGTTCCATCCAAAACAGTCCTATAATCCTGCATTTAGGACCTTCGTCTATACTTTTCAAGATTCAACCAAATCTGCATCTTTTGCACACAAGCCAACTAGATAGGCCTGCGTATAACTCAACCAGGGATCTTCCCCTAAAATTTTAGACCATTTGGACCTCGTTAGATCCTCGGTACCTGTCGAGGGTTCTGTTGAGCTTCTCGGTAGGTCATCTACCGAGACTCGGTAGAATGTCCCGAGTGCTTGCAATTCTGGGGAATTTCTGTAGATGGCTCGGCACCTACCGAGATTCCTACCAAACGAGTAAATCAGGCAATTCTGGGTTTTTCTTTCCTAGGGCTTCATGCCAACACCCAAAATAAGTTTTTCTAAGGTTCAAACCTCCATTTTTCAGTCTTTATACTATATATATGTATGATCAATACCTTACAAGTATAAACCTAGTTCATATATCAGATTTGAACTACTAATCAAGCAACATATACCATAGATCTCAGAATTTATACATGCTTCACATAAATAAATATGAACACCAAAACAATACTGCAATCACAAGTTTAGACATATGAATCAACCCACAACATCATGGAATTCATTCATTATTGTTCTACTAGTTTCTAGCCTATCATGCTTTGCATTCCAAAGATCATGCATCAAACTATAACTATAGCATTGCTTAAGAGGCATAAACATATTTACTGTAGACAAGAAGGAATTCAAACCTCGTTTTCCTTAGATTGATTCTCTGAAATTTCCATCAACAAGATTCTCCAGTTCCTCTTTTTCCTTCTTCTTCTTCTTCCTTCAAGTGAGTTAGTGGGAAGTTACACGATCAATCTCTCTAATTCAAATTACATAGTAGAAGACCTAAATGCCCTTACCTTTGCCCATTGGGCTTATTCGGCTAGCCCACTTGTCCAATTGATCTCATTGAGTTGGGTCTAAGCCCAGTCCACCTATTTCACATAAATAACACAAATTAACACCAAATTTTCATATTCGCATAAAGGTCCAATTCAACAGTCACATCCCAAATTTAAGAGTTCTCAAATGAGTCCCTCAAGTAAGAAATATGACTCTCACCCCATATCCACATGGGAGTGGTAGTCAATACATTGGAAAAATTATTGAAAGTACTGAGATTATATTAACTTAGAAAAATAATAAAAAAAATAATGAACTACATCTCATAATAGTCAAAAACTAAGGCAATAAAACAAAATAGTGGAAAAGAAATACTGTAGTCCTCATGCTAATCTAATTCCTAAACAACATAAAGCCTAACTATGGCTAATAAAATATTTTGACATGCAAGCTAATAAATAGAAAGGAAATCTCTAATAAAAATCCTAAACAACATCTTCTTCGATAAATTCAGTAGTTCCTTCAAAACAAGGGTCCAAAGTACGATCTCCATATTCCAAGTACTCCTCGTTTAATGTGCCTGAAATATGTTGCTTGAAAGCGTAAGCTGCACTTAGCCAGTAAGTAATCAAAATCGAATTAGGTTTATGGTTTGAGGTAGGGCCACGACCACTCTTCCAATATAGTAAATAAATTTCCAGAAACATATTAGTAGTAATATGAACAGATAAATTAATGAAACATGGCATATGATATATGCATAAGCTGAACAAACAGTCAAGTCTTAATATGTGCATACTGTGTATAGAATATAATCACCAAGTGTGATCAAACATGCAGTCTAAGTGTTGTGCAATTAGTTAGTTAAACTGTTATCATGAGTCATATGTAGGATCCCACAAGATCGATCATTCCTTGAGAAAGATGTCTTCTCGAACCATACCCCTCATACAGGGCCACTCTCAAGAAACAATATTCCATGTGTGCATCATAGTTCTAAGGGTTTTCGACCTAGAGGGCACAATTCCCCCACCTTATTTGTGATCAAGGGAAATAATTCCAAAATATTCCATATGAAAACTCCTTACAAAATTTTATATACAAATCAAAAAAAGGCACACCTTTAATAATAGTCCATAGGACAAAAATAGTCCCGAAGGATCCATAGGTATATTGGAATAGCAAGTCCCTCAACTCCAGTATTATATAATATTTGAACAAGTCTACTCAGCTACTCTGATTTTTGGATCATAGCAATCTCTTAAGTCCTTAAAAGTTCAGCAGTATGAACTTACATGCAAAGGGTGTCAACCTATAGACCAAATCCATGGCCTTAAGGCTAATGATGTGGAAGTGATGATTGTGCACGTTAACTAATCATGTAATAGTTGTGTAAGGGTGTAATAAGTCTACCTAGCTTGCTTGACATGTTAAAATCATATAAAATCAATCATATCAAGATCTCATATTCTAACTCATGTGAATACTAGTCAAAACAGAGTATAAGTAATTGAATCATGCATTTTCATGCTTAAATAGCATTAGAAATAGTCAAATAAGATCAAACTAAACATGCTCACAAAAATATATTCAATTTAGAACAACTTTGCAAATTTCGGCGTGCCTAGAGGTCGCCGGTGTGTGTTTCGGCGGGTATTCTGTGCATTGGTCGGCACGCCGGGTAGTCACCGAGTGCAATTTTATCTGCTTTTGGTCTCACGGGTTGGCTCGACGCATTCTCGGTTCATCGAGAATTGGGTCGACACCAAAACCAAGGGCTTAAAATTCACTCTGTAAGTTCCGTGCATGCTTTGCTCATTGAGCAGGGTCTCAGCGCCAAAACCATGGGCCTAGGGGTCACAAAGAGAGGCTTAGCTTATGCTCGATGCATCGAGTACTAGCCAAGGTCTCATCTGGGCTGGTTCGGTGCATACTCGACTCGCCGAACAGCCAATTCTGGGCAATGTTTCTAGAATTCTGATCTTGTTATACTTCTAATTGAATTTCTTCCTTTAGTAACCTTTCTTAATATTTAATTCCGAACAAAACCCTTGAAAAATATTTAAGAAAACATAAGTAAATAATTAGTTGATTAATTACTCTGAAAATTTTTGAAAACTAATCTAAATTTGAAAACTTACTTCCTATACTTGAAAAAAATGCTTTAAACTCTACTTAAACAATAAAACTAATTAAATTTGAAAACTTACAGTGCTTTTGCTGAGTTAGAATAGATAATTCAGTTATGATCTTCTTCTTTTTCTCCTTGTAAGCTCCAAGCTTGGTGTGATTTTTGAAAACCAGACCAGGCCTCTTATTTAAACTAATTCAATAACTTCCTTGTCCTATTAGTATTAAGCTTTGTGCTTTAATCATGTCCCTTCATTGGGTTGTCTTAGATTCTAAACCATTAGATGAATTCCCAGCTATCCTAGTTCAACTATGTTTCTATTATTTAAAGTTTCAATCCTAATATGTTTCTAACTCCTATGGAAACTTCTATTACTATTTTAAATCTTAACCATTGATTGGAATGTCTTATGTACTGCAAGATCTAAGCCATCCATTCTAACTTAAGAAGTTATGATTGTGTGTGTTGCAATTAGTTTCCAAATTGTACAACCCACCAATCACAATTAGTCAAAAGACAAATAAAAGGCTATTTACTAAAATTTCAAATTAACCCCTAATTCTATAGTAATTACAATTAAGTCTTAATTTGGTTTGGGTTATTACATCCTACCCTCCATAGGAAAATTTCCTCCTCGAAATTCATTTACCTTATGTGAAATGATGTGGGTACTGTTCCCTCATATGGTCTTCAAGCTCCCATGTTGCTTCAGATGTCCTGTTATTGTTACATAGTACTTTTACCTTAGATATAACCTTGTTGCATAGCACTTGGTCCGTGTGATCCAAAATCTATACTGGTTCCTCTTCATAAGTTGCATTGTCTTGGATTGTGATTGTTTGCTAATCAATCACACTCGTCGGATCAGAATGATACTTCCTTAACATCGAGACATGGAATACATCACGCACTAAGTCTAGGCTAAACGGAAGTAGCAATCTATAGGCCACTTCTCCTATCCATTCAAAAATCTCAAAGGGTCCAACGAACCGTGGTGCTAACTTACCCTTTTTCCCGAATCCGAACACTCCCTTGGTTAGTGAAACCTTCAGCAAAACCCAACCTCCTACTTGAAACTCAAGTTTGCTCCTTCTAAGATCAACGTACTTCTTTTGTCGGTATTGAGCAGTAATGAGTCTTTCTCTAATTATTTTGATCTTCTCTATTGTTTCAGCAACAAGTTTAGGTCCTACTAGAATTTGGACATTCTCCTCATTCCAGCACCATGAAGATCTGCAAGGTCTCCCATAGAGTACTTCGAATGGTGTCGTGCCTATGCTTGCTTGGTAATTGTTGTTGTAGGAAAATTCAATGAGTGGCAAGTGCTCCTCCCAACTTCCCTTGAATTCCAGAACACATGATCTGAGTAGATCCTCTAAAACTTGATTAACTCTCTCCGTTTTTCCGTCGATTTGTGGATGAAATGCCGTACTAAAATTCAGTTGAGTCCCCAATGCCATATGTAAACTTCCCCAAAATTTGGAAGTAAACTAAGATCCACGATCAGAACCGATTGTCACCGGTACTCCATGTAAACGTATGATTTCTTTCATGTACAATCTCGCCAATTTGTTTGTGTTCATCGAGGTCTTTGCCGGTATGAAGTGTGATGATTTGGTTAATCTGTCCACAATCACCCAAATCATTTCATGGCTATTACAAGTCTTTGGCACTCCCATGATGAAGTCCATCGAAATATGCTCCCACTTCCATTCTCCAATTGGTAAGGGTTGTAGTGTTCCGACTGGCTTTTGGTGTTCAGCCTTGACTTGTCGATAGATCATGCACTTAGTCATGAACTCTTCAATGTCAACCTTCGTCCGTCTCCACCAATAGTTGCGCCTTACGTCATAGTACATCTTTGTCCTTCCGAGATGGATAGAATATTTGGAACGGTGAGATTCTTCTAGAATCTCCCTTTTCAGCTCCTCGTTTTGTGGTACGCATAGTTTCCCTTTCAAACGTACACTACCGTCTTCCTCCTTAGTCCAATCAGGTCGATTAGCATCGTTGGCTAATTCTTGTAGCCGTGGTTCCTTAGCTTGTAGTTCGATTATTCTAGATTTGAGTGAAGGCTTTGCAAGGATATTGCATAACCTTGCTCCTTGGTATGCTACTTGTACTTCGATGTTGAAATCAGCAAGTACTTCGTACATCTTCCATTCATGTACCATCATGTGTGCCACCATACTTCTAGGATTTCGGTTGAGTGCGTCCGCTAGGATGTTCGCTTTGCCCGGATGATACTGAAGTGAACAATTATAGTCATTTACCAACTCCATCCATCTACGTTGCCGTATGTTCAAGTCCTTTTGCGAGAAAAGGCACTTCAGGCTTTTGTGATTAGAAAACACCTCGAACCTCTCTCCAAATAAGTTATGTCATCATATCTTCAATGCGAAGACTACAGCTACCAATTCCAAGTCGTGTAGGGGGTAGTTTCTTTCATGTGGTTTGAGTTTCCTTGAGGCGTAGGAAATGACCTTCCCCTCTTGCATTAGGACACAGCCAAGTCCTAGTAAAGATGCATCGGCATAGATCATGAACTTCGAACCGCTCTCTAGAATGATAAAAACTAGTGTGCAGTGGTCAGTTTCTCCTTAAGTGTTGCAAAAGCGTGTTGGCATGCATCACCCCATACGAATTTGACATCCTTTGTTGTGAGTTTGGTTAGGGGTACTGCAATGCATGAAAATCCTTCAATGCATCAACGGTAGTAGCTCGCCAATCAAAGCAAAATGTGAACTTTGGATACATTTCTGGGTTTTTCCCAACGTAGTATCGCCTCCACCTTGCTTTGTACACTGGGCTTCCTTCTGGGCTGAATCTGGACTTGATCCTTGGGCTTTGACTTGGGCATTCTCTGCGGGTTTATTCCATGGGCTTCAAGGTGTAATTGGGCTTTTGAATTGGACTTTGATCACCTCCTCTTACACGCCTTGAGAATTATTCCACTTGAAGCTTTAATGGACTTATTTTAGGCTGTCACGCCCCGGATCCCGGTGAC
The DNA here is from genome assembly GCA_031762675.1 of Pachysandra terminalis. NCBI lineage: Eukaryota > Viridiplantae > Streptophyta > Magnoliopsida > Buxales > Buxaceae > Pachysandra > Pachysandra terminalis. Next base: position 52 of record JAUPMG010037767.1, on the reverse strand, counting down.
TCATATCCCAAGGGGAAAGGCACGGATCACGAGGTATGACCTTCGGGATCTA
>JAUPMG010037756.1:0-14389 GCA_031762675.1 Pachysandra terminalis | reverse complement strand
TAAAAACATCATGGATACTAATCTTTTGTTAGAAATAATATCCAAACAAAAGTCTTGACCCTGTCGGGATTGGGTGCACACCAAACCGTCTTGATAAGAAAGGTGGACAAAGAATCCAATTAAGGGTGGTCAAATTGAAAAGAATGGTTATGATGAGAAAACACCACTAGGATCTGGAGGTAAAATCTTATGATCTTTGTTCTGTGGAGACTTAAATGGTCTTTGTTTGCTTAATATTTGTAGGTTTTGTACCTCTACATAAGGACAAGATTCCAAGAAATTCATCATCCTGAAAAGAAAGAACATCAGCGACAAGGGTATTTTTATTTAAGTGCTTGGCAATAGGCTCGAAGGACCCCAGTGGTAGTTTCTCTTGTAAATCATTTTTTGGCTGTATTCGGAAGAGTAGTCCTAACCTCTTGATTCCTTTCTCCACCTCTCGTCTCTGGGGTTCTAAAGTTCCTCTTAAAGTTAAAGCCTTTGTGTGGGCTGTCTTAATCGTATCAACACTACAGACAATCTTCAAAGGAGAAGAAATTACATGGCTCTATCCCCCTCAGGTTTGTGTGATGTGTATGCATAATGAAGAATCCGTTGACCATCTCTTTCTCTCTTGTGTTTATGCTGCAAAGGTTTGGGATTTCTTTGTTAGGAATGCTAGTTTGTCTTCCCCCCCCGAGACATGTGAGAGATCATTTTGATTGGTGGAATTTTTCTGCTCTGGGGAAGAAGGGATAGAGTATTTTCAAGATGTTGTTTTTCTGCATCTTATGGCATATATGGGGTGAGCGAAACAAAAGGATATTTGAGAATTCATGAAGGAGTTCGAACCGTCTCATTGACTTGATTGTGGGTACTATGGTTGCTTGGTGTAGGGCTCTTCCAGAATTTCAAAATGTGACTTCTTTGAACCTTGTCAGATGTTGGGAGACCATCATTGTGATGTAGTTCTTTGTACTGTTTTTTTTTTTTCTTGTTTTTTTCCGTAGTTGGTTCTCTATCTTGGGGAACTGACTTCTTTGCTTGTTTTTGTACATTCTTCTCTATTTATATAATCTTCGTTATTGATCCAAAAAAAAAAAAAAGGGCTCGAAGGAACTTGGAGCAAAGTGGGCCAATTCCTTACATATCTTTCCAAAAATTGACCCTCCTACCATTTCTACACCAACCCAAAGATGAAAATAGAAACTAGGTGCTAGTACAAGAACTTGTTTCCAAGGACTAAGAGGAAGGTATTTTAGTCTGCTTGTAATTTCTCACTTATTCATGTCAATGCCATAGTTTCTCTTTATAATTGAATGCCATGAAATGACTTTCTCTATTGAGGATCTCCATAATCACTTTTCTGGTAAGCTGAGGTTTTTGTTCACTATATTCCTCAGATTGAAACCTCCCAACTCTGTTTTCCTACAAACTCTTTCCCATTTAACCAAATTGCGTTTTTCTGTATCACCCTTACCTGGTTTCCTGTAAGAAGTCTCTTTTAATCTTTTCTATCCTCTTCAATACCTTGGATATCATCCTTAACACCGACATGAAGTAAAGAGGGAGGTTTGTTAATGTCACCCATAAAAGAGTACTTTTAGCCCCTATGGAGATATATGTGCTCTTCCCTTTTCCAATTTCCTCTCATTTATCTCAATCGCCGACCCCCACAAATCAAGCTTCTTAGGTGGCCAAGCTTCCACATTGCATCTTGGTATCTTAATGCACCTCCCAAGTTCTTCCTCCGAGAAAGGTCTATGCAACCGAACAACTGTCATCATCTAGCAGTTAAAAGGAATGCCACTCAAGTGTGGCCTAATCTCTTCTTTTATCGTTAAGTCAGCCATATCCCTTATTAGCAAGATTTTTTTTATTTTTTATTTTTTATAATTAACGAGATTTTATTTAATATCAATTAATAAGCGATACACGATAGCCAACTAAAACGCTATAAAAAACTTGAAAGTAAAAGACAATAACCAAACAAATAAAGAAAAACAAAGAGTTAAAATAGCAACTACACCCGTCACCTCCCTCCTAACATATCCTCTGTAGGAATCCCAAAGAAGAATGACTCTCTCCTAGCTCCTCTTCTTGCTAAGTTGTCCGCCACTATATTCCCCAAACGTGGAATGTGTGAGAGCGATGCGACCCTACCGTCTGCCAAGTATCTCACCTTCCAAGAAATAATTACAGCAGAATGCCCTTCAATCTGTAAACTCTCTAACTTCCAATTGACCAAAACTATGAATAAAGAAAGGTACTAGTAAACGAGAAGATTACCCAAAACAGATTGTATAAGAGTGATCCTTCCTCTTAATGAGTGATAGTTCCTCTTCAAAGTGGCCAGTCTCTTTTCTAACCTTTCGATATTTGGAGGCCAAAACTCTAAGGACCTAGCACTCTGTCCCAAAGGAAGGGCAAGATACATAATGGGCTACTCCGCCACCCCACAACCTAGGTAATCAACAATCGGACGGACCCTCTCCGACCCCACATGGAATCATGAAATGCTAGTTTACTCCAAGTTCACTTTATCGACTTCATTTTATAAATTATTTAATTCATTTTACATATGAAAGTTATTCACTTTCCAGGTGCCAGCGCACGTAACGGTTGGCTTTTAAGTTAATATATATTGTATGTGTATATATATCATATCAAAACCATGTTAATCTATTATATTTTGACCTTATCTTTGCATAAAAATATGTATTGTTTTATGTATCCACCGTTTTCCTTGCATATCCACCGTATCCATGATTTTTACAGCGTATCCATGCGTATCCATGTCGATACTCGATATGTATCCATTTTCGGGACGACCGAGACGCTACCTCATTGTGATATTTTGAACCGTGCTCTCTTAAGCCTCAGGGCCAACACCTTCGAGATGCAAACCAGATATTAAACTGATTGGTCTGAAATCTTTAATCTCATTCGCTTCGGTTTTCTTTCACAATCAAGACTATATATGTTTCATTTACAACTTTATTGATCACTAAATTCAAGAAAAACTCATTAAAAACCTCCATGAAATCCCCTTTGACGATCTCCCAAGTATCTTGGTAGAAAGCCATCATAAAGCTTTCAGGACCAGGTGTTTTATCCCGTTCCATCCCCATAATTACTTATTCAACCTTCTCTTCATTGAAAGGTCTCTTAAGCCATATCATTTGTTATGTGGACAAAACTCTCCCCCGAAGGTTTCTCAAAGCAAAGTGGAACTCCTGCTCTGAGGTGTAAAGTCTCTCATAATAATCCGTCAATGCATTCACTATCAGATCCCCCTCTTCTTTTTGTACCACATTCACGACCAACTTTGAAATATTATTACTCTTAGCTCTTCCATTCACCAGTTTGTGGAAGAAACTAGTGTTCCCATCTCCTTCTTTAACCCAAATCACTCTGGATTTCTGTCTCCAACTTAGTTCTTCTTGTTTAAGAAGTAAATCAAAATCACCTCTTTTTGACTTTCCCTCCTCTAGTTCACTAGCGGAAAGGCCTCTCAATTGCTTTAATCAATTCAGTATATTGATCACCTCCATCAGTATTTTCTTGCACAAGGAAATGTCACCAAGGGTTGTTTTATTCCATTCCTTTATTTTTCCTCTGATGACTTTAAGAGTTTTCATGAACCTAAAGCCTGCCCAATTCTAACTTGATCTCTCCTGGTCTCCCCACCATCTAGATACTTCAGACTTAAATTAATTATGAGTTACCCACATGTTTTCAAATCTAAATGGCATTGGACCATGGCGGTCCAACGTAGAAGACACCGATATAGGCCAATGATCCGATGTTGATCTAGGAAGGATGGACTGAGTAATGGATGTGAAATGAGAATCCCGATCTACCTTATTGCAAATCATCCAGCTTGGAAAACTCCACCTTGAGATCTTTTTTGATTCCCTAAAAGGCCAAACAACTTTCTATTCCATACTATAGTTCTTTATTTTAGGAGTTTTATACTTCTACCGGAAAACAAAGCGCCAAGCTTTCACCAGATCCTAAAATGAGGATTCCAATAGCCTTATATTTTTGAATCTAAAGGTTTTCTTCTATGCATTCAAGGAAATTGATAAAGAAAGATGCACTTCTGATCTGAGATGGGGTTAAACAAAACCTTTCAAATAGTATCGGGTCAATAAGCAGGTCACTCCATGATAACAAGAAACTATAAAATCTTCTCAAAATGGGAATCTCTTTTCCATTAGACCAAGTAAACCTAGCTCCTTCAAAAGGAAAGTCAACTAGATTTTGACTCGGAATGAAACCGGTCAATAACCGCATGCCAGTCCATATTCCTTTGGTTGTCCGAACCGTAACAAGTGGGTCAATAAGCAGGTCACTCCATGATAACAGGAAACTATCAAATCTTCTCAAAATGGGAATCTCTTTTCCATTAGACCAAGTAACCTAGCTCCTTCAAAAGGAAAGTCAATTAGATTTTGACTTGGAATGAAACCTGTCAATAACCGCATGCCAGTCCATATCCCTTTGTTTGTTCGAACCGTAACAAGTCACATTATAATCACTACTCTCCATTGAATGAACCTTCCACTTATTCACATCCTCTTCTAGCTCATCCCAAAAGGACCATAGACAGTGGCATAGTTTTAAATTTCGTTGGCATGCCATGGCATGCCGGCAAAATTTCACCAAAATGCCCCCCAACGAAACGAAATATAGGGGGAATTCGCCGAATTCCCCCTTTTCTCCCATGTTTCGAAATTTCGGCAAAATATAGAGAAATTGCGGCGAAATATGGCAAAAATATAGCGAAATATGGTGAAATTTTCCTCCAGGTCAGCGACATTTCGCGAAAAGTTACTGAGATTTTACCAGAATAAATCTGGCGATTTCGAAATTTAAAACCCTTGGATAGTGGAAAAGTCCTTTTGAATCCATGGGAGTATGATAAAAAAAAATGAGATGGAGAAGTAATCCCTGAGAGAATCCTTTAGTCCCACCACCCTCCTTTCCAATATGACTACACCCAACCTGCTTTGCCAGCAGCTTGCAAGAAGAACCAATTAACCATTTTATAACCCCACAAAAGTATTAAAATTCGTAACTTCCAACTTCAACTCTTGAAATGTCACCACATCTACCATATACTTCAAACAGCCTCTTAACAATGTCTTCAAGCAGAATTCTATGGACCCATTATGCCCCATGTCATTATTGTTATAGAGAACTAACAGAATCTCCTCTCTCCTTCTCCCACATTTTCACCTATTCTCCTTTAGGGCATCCAATGGTGGTATGGAAGGCCAAGTGACGGGAGTGTCCATCTGATCTTTAACTAGTTTTCCTTCACGGTAAAATATATTTTATCACTTAGAGCATATCATAACAATTAATCACTCCAATACATGACCGGGCCAGGATACACAACCATTGAAGATGACTAAAACCTTCCATCCAAAGGATGACTCTCCATATAAACCCTTTTCATTGTTCAGATGGACACTCCCGTCACTTGCAAGGATTGCTTCACATATCTTCCTTTCGATGTCCAAAACATATAAATATCACAACATATGCATATAAATCTTTCCGATATGGGACGCTAACCATCACGCCCCGGGGTGTCACCCTCTCGGGGTTCACCAGAGTAATGGCCTCACCCACCATAGGCCTGCCTAGGCTAGGCGCCTCTTCCCCTACCGTATACAAAACCGTTGTTGAAATATAAATCATTCATATACATATTATCTAGCTTTAACACCAAATCTAGAGTATGTAATTATACCCAAAACATTTAGCATATAAAAGAATTAATCAATAAAAACAGTTCAAAACACATGTTTGAATATCACTTAGAAAACAGTAAACTCGAGTAATCGTAGAAGTAAAAGCATCTGATTTCAAAAACCTGTGATCGCATATTCAAAGTAAAAACAGAATCAAATCTCTGAAGAACTCATGAAGATATCTTAAAATAACATAGAACACTTTAAAATATGGATTCAAGCATGCAATGTTGAAAAACTGCTTTTCTACTTTTTTCAATCCTCAAACCAATTAAACATGCTTAAAAACCTTTAAAACCACTAGGAAAACGAATCTAGATCAGGGTTGAACATTCAAGTATTGAAACTTACCTTGAAATCTCAATATATGATCTTTAACTAGTTTTCCTAAGCATTAAATCCATTCTCTTCTTTGATAAAATCTCCTTAGATGAAGCTTTTGCAGATTTCTGCTCTATTCCCAATGTATGAACATAATGAGAATCCCTAATAACCTATATTTATATACCTATGATAATTCGTAATCAAACTCTAACTAGTCCTGCCTTATTTATTGCTAATTACCAATTCTATCCTTATTAACATATAAAGATACCCCTAATGCTAATTAAGTTCTAAGATACCCCTAATAATAATAAACACAATTAAAATCATAATTCCCAAAGTTCCCCTTTTGTCGGTGACGTGTGGGCGACCTGTCGGTCCACCAATGGTTCGTCTACGACCTCCCGTCGGTCCCCGATGGACGTCGATGAAAGCTCACGAAACTCTTTCTCATAGGGTATCGTCGGCGAGTATTGGTTGGTCCACCGATGGTTCATTGGCCAAGAGGAAAAGCACAAAATTAAGGTTTTATGAATATTCATCACTTGGATTAGCATAGAAACTATACCACAAGCTTAAACACATTGACGATAGCAACCAAAGCTTCAAAACAGTACCTTATTTACCCGAATATCATTTAAGTAAATGTCGCACATATTTTTATTTCTCAATTTACTTTAGATATTACATGTAAATAAGGGAATACCCCCATTTGAGTTCAATAAAAATGGTTTTGGATCCAAATTCTAAATGTTTTAAATATCAACTTTCCATTTTAAGAACCAAACCCTGTTTTATGCATTTTGGTCAAAACCGTAGGGATATTTCTAGCTAACATTTGGGGTCTATGATTGTTACTCTATCTAATCATACTAGAACATGATTAAATACCAAAAGGCCTGTAGAAAAAGCCAAGGTTTTAAATTTTGATTTCGCCTGTGATTTTGCCAGGGGAGCTTGGCGAAATTTTGCAAAATTTCCCTGAAATGGGGAAATATCGCTGAAATATCGCCATGTCGCAAAATAGAATGTGGCAAAATTTAAAACCTTGGAAAAAACATTATATCATGGTCTTTAAAAATAGTTTATTGAAAAGTCAACGTTTTCGAACTTGGTCAAGTTTTCACTTTGTTACGGTGGGATTCTGTTTCTTACATGATAAATACGAATGGTGTATAATACTTGATCTGAAATGTAATTATATGATATTGTGATCATTGATGATTATTTTATCTATGATAACTTTATGAAGTTATGACACTTAAGAATGAAGAGTAGGTGAGATTGACTTCTATATTATATGAACATAATGTGAGTTGTATATGTATTATTAAGCAGTACAAGAGGATAGACAATACTATTAAAACTTATTAACCATCTACGATTCAGGTCATTACACCTTGAGTACCCAAAAGATCCACTACCATTAAATGAGCTTACTTGGTCCATCCTAGAGGCATTGATAGGAAAATGAGTGTGGGGCACCAATATGATTCTATGTTCCCAAATTTGAATTTTGAGACGGGGTAGCTCAACATCTTGTGTGATTCGTTTGAGGCATCTCTGCTGGCAGCTAATGAGGGTCAACCACATAATTATCTTCAACCTCCCCCCTAGCCCCAGCTCCCACGCTCTATGCACCTCCCTGTTGAGAAGCCATATTTTCTGTATTCCTAATGCCACTCTCAAGGTTACAACTATAGACAATGCACCAGCCTTGCTGTATCCCAACAATTTTTTCCAGATAGCTACCTGACTGTGGCTTCCGTTGTTAACCATACTGTAACGGGGAAAGCTGGAAATGTACGTAGCAACTCACACACTTCTATGGATAGGAACTTTTCCAGTGGCCAATTGCCAGCCACCAGAATGGATCGGGCATCGCCATATTCAAAGCATCACTGGGCTAGACCAATGCAAAATTTTCATGAGTTTGCAAAAAATGCTGCTTATATGCATGATCTTGCTGTGAGTAACAGTACTTGTTGCTAGGATCATTGAGAAAATGGTATCTGTTTTCATGCTTCTTTCTAATTTCATTTCTTCCCTTGCTAACTGTTTGCTATCCTAATTGCTTTTTCGAGTCACAATTTGATTAGGTAAAACAAATTATACGTAGATGATATCCTGACAGTCTAGTCATTTAGTGTGCTCCTGATTCACTCAATGTTTTTGTTCCAGACTTACCTACAGCGATCTCTGCCTTAAGATACCTGAATCCAAGTTTAGGCAGTGTTTGTTAAATACACTGGGTATCCTATTTAAGTTGATGTGTTCATATTATGCGATCATGAGCTTTTGGCCGGAGAAGAAGGTAATGAGAAAGTCATTATGCTTAATTGCTATTGCTTCTTTGTACTGTTTAGTATGTATTGATTTCAGCTTGTTGTTGGTTATGAATCTTTGATGATTCCTTTAAACTTTATTTAGGTTCATATTAATAATTATATAATGAAATTTAGTCTTAATGAAGGGAGTTCGTAAGTAACGAAAGTTTATACTGCTCTTAGTGAGAGAGTAGGGCATAAAATTGGTGGTCCTTTAACTTTTATTATGATAACCGAAAAATATGAATGTCTGAACACCTTCAATAGAGTTACTGCTTCTAGTTATTTTTTTCATGAAGAATATTCTTTACATAGCAGTATCTTAGTTATTTTGATTTTAACGGTTCTTTTCACTTCTTTGGATATTGTTCTAAACAGCACAATACTACTGTGTTCATATCCTGCATAATTAATCATGTCTGACGAGGTATTACAATTTGGAAATGACATGCATACATGGTTCTATATGATAAACAATCTATCAATCACAAGTTCGCTTATCCCAACTAGTCAACATGATTCCTTTCTACCATCCCAACTCTCCAACAAGCATATCTTATGTTAGATTTTGTCATTTCAAATCTTTTCTGACCAATTCCATCTTGGTCATTTTCTATCCTCTGGCCCTTTTGGATCCCTCAAATTGCACCAAGTTGCACCTTCTCACAAGCGCTGCTGCAGATTTCTGTTTGAGATGCCCAAACAATCTCAACCTACTTTCCTTTACCTCTTACTAGGGTAAGTGTCCTCATCCCAACTATGCTCCTTGTTGAGTGTATTGCTTCTTAAATTGTCCAACATTCTGCTCCATAGGATGGATGCCATAATAGATGATTAAATAGCAAATGTTGATCATATTACATGCATTGAAAGAGGAAAATAATTTTTAACCTTAGGAGAAAACTTTCGTAATTAAATCTAATTCTTTGTTAGTGAGTCATAACGTCCTTTGGCTGTCATAAAGTAATTAAGTGATTGTGAGGTCTGATGCATTTAATGTGGGAGTATATCTGATAAACAAATGCTGCTATATTTTGCTTCTGGTGCTTCCATTGTCAGTCCTTCGCTCAATGGAGGTTTGTATTAGATTGGAAACTGGCGAAAAATTTATTCATAATTTTTTCTTGCATCCTAAGACTCTGTTTGTTTTGCAGGAAACTAGGTGGAAGAAAAATATTTTTCGGAATTTTTAAAATTCCACATATTTGTTTCAACAGAAAATTGAAGATTTCAGAAAAATACTTTACTGAAATCCCTCAAATCTCGGAAAACAACTTCCGGAAAAATATGTTGGAAGTTGTTTTCCGTTATCGGACTGTCGCTCTTCTCCTTCTCTCACTCTCTATTTCTCTCTTTTTTTCTCCCCATCCCTCTATGTTCTCCACACGCCGTCTCTCTCTCTCTCTCTCTCTCTCTCTCTCTCTCTCTCTCTCTCTCTCTCTCTCTCTCTCTCTTCCTATGCCAGCCACACTCGTACTAGCTTCTTGATCATGAACTCTGTTTGCGCCATGAACGACTAAATAGTAGAACCGTCTGCTTTCTCTCTCCATACGAACCACCCCCTCTCTGATTTTTGAGCATTGATCTTCCCTTTGACCTGACCCTACCAGTTTCCATTAATGAGTTAAACGAACCTCTTCCTCTCTCTCTCTCTCTCTCTCTCTCTCTCTCTCTCTCTCTCTCTCTCAGTTGTGCTACTATAAAGACATGTTTTTGTTTAGTTCAAAATCCAAAGAGCAAGAAGATGTTTGGAAGGTAAATAATCATCGAGAAATTATTTTCACGAATTTTATTTTCTTTCTTTTCTGGATTTTCCAGCGATTCAAACAGAGCCTAAGTCCTTTTGTCAAACTTTTATTAGGCTGTGTAATGAGATGCAGATTCTACCCCAATTGTTTTTTTTTTTTTTGATAACTGATGAATTTTATAAAAAAAGTACATGCTTTATTGCTTAAGAAATGAATCTTAAGTGATGGGAGACCAACTGTAACTTACATCAACGCGAGCCCCAGTAACCAAAACACCAAAATAGCACCGCCCCTCCTCACAAAACAAATCTACTCACAATCATGCAAAAAACGCTTCTACCTCCATTTGCAACGAGTCTGACAATCTAACGGGATAACTCCAGATATAGTTGAACAGCGGAATAGATTGGCCTGTATTCACCCTATCTTTCGCTTGGTGGCTTTCACCAAAATAAAGAATGGAATAGAATTTTTGACAGCCTACCTTTTTTTTTTTTGATGAATAACCAGCAATATATTAAAATGAGAATGAAAACAGCAGTACAAAAGAAAGGCCAGGCTCTCAAGCTGAGCACCTAGACCCAGGCCAAATACAAAATGAAACATAAGAAAGCAACGAAATCAAGGAGAACAAACATAGGCATAACACAATGCCGACTAAGAACCTCTCCCATAACTCTGTCATCCTCCGTCTGCCATCATCTCTACTGTCGGGAAACCCACAAATAAAGTCTCTCTACATACCCCGCCTTTGGCTAGATAATCGTCCATGACATTACCTGGTGATGATGATGGTCAAGAATGTGACTATTTTTGAGGCCTTTATTTTTCCTCCCACTGTCCTATCATTTACATATCTGATCCTCTTATAGTCATCTTTTTCCATTGTAAAGATCTGATGTTAAAAATCAAGGTTTCAAGGATTGGTCCCAACCGGACTTGACTGGCCGGTCCGTACCGGGATCGGTCAAGACCGGTTTGGTCCCAAGCCACGGTACAACTATTGTATCGTGAAGCTTTGGACCGGACTGGTACAACTGATACTGGTCTGGACCGGCTGGTACAGCTGGTCTGGTGACTGGTACAACCGATACAATCAACCCGTATTTTTTTTTAATTTATGAATTGAACGGTCCAAACCGGTATTTATTTGGACTGGTCCGATCATGACCAGTACTGCTGGTCCTACCGATCCAAAAGAAAATTTATTTAAGAAAAAAAAAACAGGCGGTCCACTTTTGTACCGGATCCGGACTAGACGGTACCGCTGGTAAAGACCGGTCCGGTCCCCAGTTCCGAGACTTTAAACCCTGGTTAAAATCTCTGGAATAAGAGTCCAACGCTCAAGTCATTGAAGTATATATGTCTTAGGGTCTTAATCAAAACATAGTTTTTCATATTCCCTTAGCCATGAAGCTGGTGGCCAGAATTACATGATTCATTTTTCTCTATTTTTTCCTTTTGTGAATCTCATTTTACTTGTTCTCTCTTGATTCCCTCTTGCTAATTAGTAGATAGTGCTGACCATCCAAAATTTTCTTATCTATGCATAGGTAGTTTTGCGCCTCAGTATCTCTTGATTCTTTACCTGTTGTGTATTTTTTCTTGGAATTTTGACATATTTGTTTCAGGATTCAGAATGTAGGGCTTTGAGTATAAAGCAGAAGCAAAGTGACATCTCTGGGTGTTCAGAGGAGGTTCTACAGGTTCATGCAGTACCTAAAAATGATTCCCAAACAGGGAATGGCGGTCTATCAGAATCTGTCAATAGAATACCTGTTTCCACCTCAGAGAAGGAAGCTATGACAATCACTACATCTGGAATTGCTGCATCCACATCCATAGATGAATGTGTACCAGTTAATGAGCTGAGGGATGAAGATAATGCAACATCAAGCAGTGAGTCCCCGTGGGATCAGCTGAGAAATGATGCTACAGCATTTGTGTCGCAAACTTTACAAAGGGGGCGCAAGAACCTTTGGCAACTTACAACAAGTCGTGTATCTGTATTGCTTTCTTCTTCTGCTGTTTGCACAACCAGTATGCACCAATTTTTGAGAAACTATGAAGATCTGAATGTCTTCATCTTGGCCGGGGAAGCTTTCTGTGGAGTTGAAGCAATTGAGTTCAGGCAGAAATTGAAGATTGTTTGTGAAAATTATTTTACAGCTTTTCATCGGCAAAATATACATGTACGTCAACTTCATGATTCATTTGAGAATTTGTTATTTGATCAGAATTGTTTTGAGAACTGTTACTCATTTGCATGATTTACTCTAAAAATCTGCTATTGTGCAAGAACCAACAAGTAGAATGTTATCCACCCTCGTAGAACTTTTATGATGCATTTTGACATTGACTAAATAAGTGGATACTCTATTTGCTTTTCTATGAAACCGAATTTCACTAATGAAGCTAAGATATACAATACGTAAATGGAATATCACGTAGATGACTACACACACCACCACTCCCTATTATAGTTAATCATAAACCACATTCTGATCAATTTATAAATTCTATCACTACATCTCCAAAATCAGATAAGAAACAACTCCAACTAACCAGCAATAAGGTCAAGCTTTTACAGTTGGATACTATACGTCGTTGGCCTATACTATCATCTATATCTTCTGCACATTTTGCTTGTCTGACACATGAAGAGTGCAACACATACTAGTGATAGAAAATTAGTATGCTTTGGATTTTCTCCGTCAGTTTTGGAGGCAGTATCACTGCGTGGATAAATATTAACATGTATGCAATAAAATAATTCAGCATTAATAGAAGGTACCAAAAACAAAGTGGTATGGCTTACATGTCGACTGATACGCTGTCAATGGAGGCAGTATCACTGTATGGATAAATATTAACATGTATGCAATAAAATAATTCAGCATTGATAGAAGGTACCAAAAAACGAAGTGGTATGGCTTACATGTCGACTGATACGCTGTCAACACAACTTAATTCTGGTGTATGTTGCTATTGTACTTTTCATCTTGATATGCAGCTTGTGATTGTTTCAAAAGGTTGACTAACCTGATCCCAGAAATATCATGAGAGTTTGAAAATGAATTGGTTAGTTCAGTAAATGCATTCTGTTGTAAACAGTATCTTGCTAATGACAGAGTGCGACTAGTTAAATATTTGTAATTTGTCCTACCTGTAAAAAAGTTTGATACAGCAATAAAAATATCTCTCTTCTCAACTGCTTACCTGCTTGTTTAATGTGCAGTTCTAAGATGTTAATTATGATATGCTACTGAATCAGTAGATGCAAACAGTCAGTTGCAAGTCAGAAATTATATCGGTTTGGGGACAACAAATCGAAATCCAATCAATCGTTAAGAACCCTAGTAAAGCTGAAGAAATTCGTTAGCAGCTTCCCAGAAGACAATAAAAATCATGTTTCAAATCTGAAATTCAATCTACAATTGACTTACAAAGGGGTTTCTTTGTTGATTTTCCAGTTGTAAATTCACTACGTCCTCGTGAATCTATTTTCATTTTTGTAAATTAGGAAGATATAGATGATCTGGAAATGATTTCTGGCTTCCAAGTGTTTTCTTTCCCTGAATGCTTTCACATTCCTTCACAAAAATCCTGATTTCATCATTAGTAAGGGATAAGTTATCTATTGACTTTGCGTTTCATTTCATCAGGACATGGTTATCTCATTCTTTTAATTTTCATGAAATCAATTGATGTCACCATTCTTCTTTCAAGTATATACGTTTTTGACTATTATATTTAGCATGTAGAATGAGTAGTTTATTCTCTATTTTCACTGTTTCAATGATGCACCCATATTTAATGTTGTCCAATTTCACATACCAGTTGTAGCTGGAAATGAAACTGAGATCACTTTATACTGTCCAGGCACTAAAGATGGTTCTGGAGAAGGAGACTTGGAAGAGAATGACATCAGATACGGTCCAAGTTATTAGTTTTGCAGGCCTTGTTGGTGATGGAGCACCATTAATTGTTCCATCTGATGCTACTAAAATCCGTCTGCTTCATTCTAAAAGATCTACTCAACCAGTAGAAACTGGCACACAAAGAAATGGATTTGCTCATTGGCTAAGTAGTGGAAACTCATTTTTCTTAAAATTGACGTATAGTTCTAAAGAACATCAAAACTCCTCCCTACAACTTTCTGGGGAAATGTTCTCTGGGGCAACTGATGAAAAATTTGGTGACATATTTCACAATGATAATTTCAGTCCAAGAAACAGTAACATGA
>JAUPMG010037745.1:0-14389 GCA_031762675.1 Pachysandra terminalis | reverse complement strand
TATATATATATTCTCAAATATCTTTCTTTCCTCTCAACCTACCAAAACCCTAATCTTTTGCTTTGCATGTTCCCCTCCTAGAATCTCTTTATGAAATAATCCACTAGATCCCCTCTTTCAAATACCACGTACCATCTAATTCCTGCTCACTTTCTATTTTAGATAAGGAAACCAACTCCTTAATTAATAGAAACTCTTATGCTCTTCAAGAACAAATATGTACTATGTTACTAAATTACCCTCTGTTACTAATTCCATACCACCACTTCTAATCCCAGCCCATTATATTTTCAATTAATTACACTACTCTTCCCCAAACTATCCATAAATTACCAATTAACCCCTATTAAGCCTTCAATTAATGTAGACTTAATTATTATATATATATTTCTGGGTTAGGGTCACTACACATAGTCAGGGTAGGGTCAGGGTATACCAAAAAATACAAAGGTGTGCCATTATCATAAAATTCAAGGTATACTGATATAGTGCCAAGGTAGGTTTTCAAGGCTTTTTAGTTTGGAAGTTCTCCCTAAGGTTCATCTACATCTAAACATGTTTCATGTGTGGGATATAAGATCCTAGTTTCCAGTTCAATGGCTCATTCTTCAAGTTTATGTCTATTCTTTAAATTCAATGGTTTAACTTTCTGGATTTTATTTACATAAACATGGATGGGGAAGGGTTTAAGATATCCTATGCAAGATTTCCTCCATGCCATAACACTAGGCTAGGAGTAAGTACGCAGGACAATGAAGGAAACCTCACATGTTTGTTGTAGGGTTTCTTCTTACTGTAGATTCATCAACTTTTCTAGGTTCCTGGTCATCTTCTAGTTCCTCGTATCGTTTCCCACGAAATACTCTTGGTTCTATCCTTTTAATTTACTTAATTTACTTGTTTATATAATACTTTAGGTATTAGAATTTTATTAGGACTATTAACAAATATTTAGTAGTTATCTAGAGTCATATTCTATTTATAATTTGTATTTTAAATTCCCCTATTAATTAGCCACGAAATTACTATTAATTAAGTTATATGTTTTATTCCCATTGGGCCTTAAGGAATTACTTAGGCCTACGAACTTAATTACTAAACCTATGTCTAGTCTAGTTAAGCCTAACTTAAGCTATTTAAACCTAGTTTACTTAAATTAAGCCCAATTCAGGAGGTAATTTAGCCTGAATTCTTATTACTGCTCCTTAATTAAATATTTTAAGTTATATATCTAAGTATAATTATATTATTTACCAAACTTTATACTACTTTTAGATTATGGACTGGTTAAATTACCAATTTACCCTTATCTTAAATTTTCTTTTCTAGTCCTATTTTTCAGGCTCTGACATTACACTTAGTCAACTATGCTTGGATTGTGTCGTGAGAGTGGGAGATCTCAAACTAGAAGCTGAAATGGTGGTGTTGACCATGTTAGAATTCGATGTAATCTTAGACATGGATGGGCTCGCTGCTTACCATGCCAAGGTGGATTGCTTCGAGAAAGTAGTTAGTTCGTGTTCCATGATGGTAAGAGCATAAGAATTCTGGGAAACCAAAAGGATGCTTATCAGATGGAATTTTTCGGCTTGATGGATGAAAGTAAGGAGTTATCCTTGCAAGAGATTCTGACAGTCTGGGATTTTGCTGATGTATTCTAAAAGATTCTTGGATCTCCATTAAGGGTGGTAGAATTCAACATCGTGTTAGTGCCCAACACTACTCCGATTTCATTACTAATCCTTGAGAAAACTCAAGGAGAAACTTGACGGATTGATGAAGTTGGGGTTCGTGTGGCTGAGTGTCTCACCGTGGAGAGCACCGATGATATTTGTCAAGAAGAAGGATGGGTCAATGCGATTATGTATCGATTATAGGCAACGGAATTAGGTCACGATCAAGAACAAGTACTCTTTACCTAGAATCAATGATCTTCTTGATTAGCTGAGGGGAGCCCAGTATTTCTCTAAGAACAATTTGAGATCGAGTTATCACCAGTTGAGGATTATAGAATGTGATGTGCAGAAGAGAGCATTCAGGAGCAGATGCGGGCACTATGTGTTTTTAGTGTTGCCATTCATATTAATGAATGCACCCTGCGACCTTCATGGATATGATTCATTGAGTATTTAGACCTTATTTAGATCAGTTCGTGGCGATTTTCATAGAAGACATCCCAATCTACTCCCAGTCAAAGAAGGAACATGACAAACACCTGAGTTTGGCACTGAAGACACTCTTGGAAGCTTTATGCCAAATTCAGCAGGTGTGACTATTGGAAGGATGAAGTTAAATTCTTGGGACATGTAGTGTACAAGTCTGGTATTTCAGTGGATCCTTCTAAAGTAGATACAGTGTTCAATTGGGCGAGGTCAAAGAATGTTGTAGAAATCCGAAGCTTCATGGGATTGGCTGGGTACTACAGGAGATTTATTGAGGGGTTTTCTATGATCTCAACACCGTTAACTAATTTGATGAATAAGGATATCAAATTCTATGATTTATATTTAGGCTTCTACCTAAATAAAGATTAGGAATTGATTTGAAAATACTAGACTATTAGAATTTCCGCTGCAAGTATAAATAATAAACATATCGGATATTATCTAAGAGTTTTATTATTTAGTAAATTATGCCTTATTTAATATCCATTTTATCTAGTCCTTTGGCCAGATACCGCTACCACTCTCAAGTTCTGCTTGGGGTGATGGTGACGTATTCAAACTCAGGACGTCCGAGGAGGATTCCAGTTTGGGTCGTTACATATAGTTCCTGACAGAGATCCAAGATTCACATCTAAATTTGGGGCGAGTCTACAGAAACCTTGGGAACACAACGTGATTTCAACACTTCCCTTCATCCCAAACAGACAGGCAGACAGAGAGGGTCAATCAGATACTCGAGGATATGATAAGGTCTTGCATATTGGACTTTCAAGGAAGTTGGAGTGTTCATCTCCCATTAAAAGAATTTTCCTATAACAATAATTACCAATCCAGTATCGGCATGGCTTCATTTGAGGCATTGTACAGGAAGCCATGTAGATCACTGGTTTGCTGGATAGATGTGGGGGAGAGTAGTATTCTTGGGCCGGAAGTTATCCCAAGAAATAACGGATATGGTGAAGATCATTGGAGACTGATTGCTTGCTGCTCAGAGTCTTCAGAAGAGCAATGCAGATCGTAGAAGATGGGATCTAGAGTTTAGCATTGGTGATCATGTGTTTCTGAATGTTTCACCAATGAAAGGTGTCATGAGGTTTGGCAAGAAAGGATAACTTGCGCCCCGTTTCCTTGGACCATTTGAGCGTGTTAGAATGCCTGGACAACCTATCATCTTACACTACTGCCTCAGTTTGGTATTGTTAACGAACTTTTCCATCTATGTTGAGGAAGTATGATCCGTACCCATCACATGTTTTAGACTGGAAAGAACTAACGCTCCGAGAGATGTGTCATATGAGGAGTCAGCATTAAGGATCATGGATCGGAAAGATTAGATCTTGAGAACAAAAACTATCTCACTAGTGAAAGTACAATGGAACCACCATGATGAGTCTAACGCATCATTGGAGCTCAAGTCTGAAATTCAGAAGCGGTATCCATCCTTGTGCACAGATTAAGGTACATTAATTTCAGGACGAAATTTCTTTTATGGGAAGTAGATTGTAGTGGCCCTTGTCCTTAAATCAGGATTAATATAAATTAATTCTGATTTAGTAATAGAATCCATTGTGAGAGGTTAATAGGCTAAGGGGGTTTTTATTGCTGAATAGGGACTTAATTATAACACGATTTGACTTATAGTGCTTATACGTAAATAATAGAAAATTTGGGGTCACTTATGCAATTTAAATAATTTTAGGAGATTAGGGCTTTGAGCCCAATGTGTGAATCTGAAGGAGGTCATGGATTGGTCATGTGGTCTTAATACTAATGAGAGTAAGTAGGTCTTTTCAATTTGAATTTTAAATCAGCTGTAACCGAGTGGACGGACGGAGAGTTACTTAACTCCCTTAACTTCCTTCCATATAGGGGGACGTGGACATACGGAAGGTTTCCAACTCTTTGCCTTGTATCACATGACTAAGAGAGAGAAGGGAGAGAAACATATCTAGTTTTGGGGCAGAAGGAAAGAAAAAGAGGACAAAAGAAAGAAGAAGATGAGAAGAGAAGAGAAGAGAAAGGGAACAATAGGGCTACTGTGAGAGGACTTGGAGGTGATCCCACATTGCTGGAAATCCACAGAAAAGGGGCTTATAAGGGGTAGGTACCCTTGGTCCTCCTTCTACTTATCTTCATAGGAATATAATAATGATAAATATGATGATCTTAAAGTACGGATGTATGGAAAGAGTAAAGGTATGAATACGAGAATGGATTGATTTGCTTAGGCACTTGTGTGTGTACTGATATAAATATCCATGTATGAAAATCTGATAGTCATGAGACCCAATATTCAGTTTTATGCATATATATATATATATGGTAGAAATGATAAATATGATGATCTTAAAGTATGTGTGTGTTTTAATTGTAATATGGTAGAAATGATAAAGTTAAGTGAAATTAATGATTACGATGTTTTGGTTGATGTTTTAATGTTAAAATATGTAAAGTAGGATTGAATGTAATTTTTGGTGATTGTTTGGAGATTTTACGAGCTTTGGCTCAGTTGGGGGTCGACCCCTGTAATGACCTAGATCCTCTATTAGAAGGGTTCCTTAATTTATAATGATTTATAATAATAATAGGGTATTTTATTTTGCATATAACCAAAATGATTTAGAGCAAGGGTTCCTTATGATTTAGAGCAAGGGTTCCTTATGACTTATAGGAAGGGTTCCTTATAATGATATAGAAGGGTTCCTTAATTTATAATGATTTATCATAATAATAGGGTGACCTTAGTATAAGGGTGTTTTTTTATATTAAACTTATTATTTTGGGGTCCCTAGTGTAATTAGGACGTATTAGGGGTAATATCAGTAATTTTGTATTCTAATGCCACACGCACAAGGCTACGTGGAATGTTAGAGATATTGAGGATCTGTTCCATGAGAGGAAGGAGGAAATTAGTATATCTTTTTTTCCTCTACCATCTCTTGGACTTCCTATTGCAAATCTGGGAGAGAGAGTTTGTGAGAAAGAAGAATAAAGAGAGTTCAGATCTGGAAAACTAAACCCTAGCCATCCTCATTGCAATGCCAAGAGAAGAGAAGAAAGGAAGAAGGAGAAGGAAAGGAAGAGAAGAAGAGTAGAAAAGATTGGTGATTGATGAATCAAGAAGAAACAGATCAGGTAAGTTAAATCTTACTGTATAATCCTTTTATGTTTTGAATGTGTTCATGTTCATGTTCTTGATAGTTCATATGGATTCTTGGTGATTAAGTTGCATGTGATCTTGTTTAATGTATGAAAAATAGTATTGAGAATGATCTAACATGTTCTACAATGAAAACCTAATGATTTGTGACCTTTAGAATAGAAGAAATCGGATTAAGGGATGAACGGGAAGAAATTCCTGAGATCTGGAAATCATCCAGATCGCACCCTATTGGCAGCACCGGTACACCGTTGAGCCTGCCGACAGGGGTGTAGGCACCAGTACACCGGTGGACCTACCGATGAGGTTTGTGTTGTGTAGGCTGTACCCATCAGTACGCACTGGTATACCGGTGAGCCTTCTAAGAGGGACATTTTACTAGCCATAAAAAGCCCACCGGTAGGCATTGGTACACCAATGGACCTACCGATGAGACCATTACAGTGACACATGTTTGGACTTTAGTTTGGAAATGATGCGGTCTTATTCCATTGACTTGGTAATTGATTTTTCAGACTCCAGGTATATCATAGGCATCATCTTGGAGTTCCATCAATGTTTGGTACCCATCATTCACCCTTGGACTTGACTATAATTGGAAATTGAACTTTATAAATTGCATTCATGTTAGGCTTATATAAGTTGTTAAGAAAGCCCGGGAGGTGGAAAATAAAGGGTTTCCTAAGGGTTGACTATACATCTGTGGGTTGAAATCCCCACTTAAACTAGGGTAAGATGCTTGTAAGCTCCTATACAGGTTGAATACCTTGAGTATTGTTCACTCTTAAATTAGCATTGTGGATGGAATTCCTTGGGTGGCCTATAGTCATAAATTAGCACAATGGTGGCCTTCGTACCATGGGTTAGCGCCCGGAACGAACAGGGGGCATCTGGCTGTTCCTAGTGACCTATGTCCAAAATTTGTTTTGTATTTGATTGGAAGTTATGAAGGCACTTAACAGGTTACATTTGTTTAGCACATTCATTTTCATATCATCATTCATTTCATTCCTTGTTTGAACATACATTTAGAGCATCTTCCTAATTTGTTCATCTCATTGCATCTCATTCTTTAAAATTAACCATGTCTATTTGTATGTATTGCATGCTTGTACTGCTATCTTGACTTGAATTGATTCTATTGATAACATATGGGGATGGATGTTTGACTTACTTACTGGGCATTCTAAACTCACGCAACATCTCATGTTATAGGATGAAAAAGCTGATGATGATGGACTTAGATTTGCTTTGTTGCTGCATTTATTTTCTTAGTTTAGGATTTAGGCGTGTGCTTTTGAAGAGCTTTGGAATGTAATAACTACAGTAGACTATTTACTTTCTTTTAAACTTATATGTGGGTTATAACTTAACTGAAGTCATAAACTGTGATTTTGGAATATTTGTTTTAAATTCTTAGCTTCCACACTTCTAATTAATTAAGGTATTGTTTTACTTTTATTACTTATGATTTGGTATGGCAATCTGTGTTCCAGCAATGGAACCCGAACGATGCACTTCGAGATCTGTGCAGTCCCGTATAGGGAAGTGTGCTACAGGTTTCGGGGCATGACAGAATGGTATCAAAACATGAGGTTTGTTCAGAACAAGGATTTTAGAAGATTAGAGAACCTAGGTATCACATAGAAATCTGAAGTTAGGATGGAGGAACTTAGAAATTCAATTAGGAATTGTGTGCTGTTTGCCAACTTGTGTGTTGATTGTATTGATGTGTTAGCTTGTTTACTTGATTATTCAGATGCTAGATTTATTGTTTTCCTTGGGTGTAGATGGCTGGAAGGAGAAGAGCTACTACTACCTTTGGAGAGGGATCTTCCTCGGGCGCTTGGGCTGATGCGGATCCTCAACTAGCAGGGGTCCACCAGATACTGGGAGACATGATGACTATGCAGCGGGACCAGTTAGAGTGTCAAGCTGTAGCTGATCAGAGTCGAGTAGCAGGAACTTTGATCGCATGATTGGAGAAGGTTAAAAAGCTTACTCCACCTACGTTCGAAGGGTTGGGAGAGCCACATCTTTCTCAGGATTTGCTGTTAGACGTGGAGCGAGTCTTCTGAACCATGGGATGTCCAGATGACCAACGGTGTCCTTGGCCACCTTCATGCTCAATGGTGAGGCATTCCCACGGTGGGACATGGTGGAGCGGAATCTGACTACGTCTTGACATGGGAGCAGTTCAAGACCCAGTTCTTAGGTACCTACCTACCAAGCAGTTATCTGAGGTAGATGGCGTCAAAGTTCATGCGACTGGAGCAGAGCACACACTCTGTGGGCCAGTACGAGGCAAGGTTCGCTATGATGTCGAGGTACGCACCCCACATGACAGCGAGGGAGGCAGACAAAGCTGCAAAGTTTGAAGAGGGCCTGCGACCAACCATACGGTCCAAGGCCATGGTGCAGTGACTCAGAACTTATGCCGAGGTTCTCGAGTGCACCAGAAACATGGAGTGAGACATGGACAGAGCTTCTGTATAGTGGGATCAGCCCAAGCAGAACAAGGGACCTTACCGGCCATACCAGTAGAAGCTGAACAATGACCGACGTCAGCGACATGATGATTGGCCAGCTAAGACTCCACCAGTTGACGCAGTAGTTCCCATGGCACGAGATGCTTAGAAGTGGCCATAGCCACCTTAGGACCAGCAATTCAGACGCAAAGTATGTTTCAACTGTGGCAAGGAAGGACAACTTCAGTACGATTGTTGAGTGCCGAGGAGAGATGGTAACCCAGCCCCACCTAGGCCAGCATAGAAGGGCAGGGATAATGCCATGATAGATGCAGATATTCCTCAAAATGACCAAGCTACAAAGCCGTGGTAGAAGGTACCGTCACTTTATTTCATACTCCAGCATGTGTATTGTTTGATTCGGGTGCATCACATTCGTTTATATCTAGTAGTTGTATGTTATTCTTGGGTTTACAACCCAGTAGTTTGGAGATTTGTTTGTGTATTGATAACCCAGGAAACCTAACAACACACTGGATAGTCACATACTCATGCTCATACTCCAAGATTTCAATTCTCATTTCTCAATATGGTAATTCATAGTAAACATCACATTACATCAATTATCAAGTATGCCTCCTAATTTACTTATGCGCAAGCTATGTTCAAGAAAGAATGCATGGTATTTACTCATGGACAATACTAAAAATTGAAAACCAACCAAGAAATAATTGGTTAGCAAAAATATCATTCCATACCTCATAAAACTTCTAGTGATACCACCTTTAGAAACTATCCATGTGCCTATACACACGGATAATCCGCAAGAGGACATCACTAGTTTTCCATCTTAGCATTTCTATCACATGATCATCCATAGTAGTTGTATCAAGTTATAACGGACCAACAAGTTTATTATAATTCCTACATTGGTATCTTCCATACTTACAGGTTTTCATTTATTATCCGTCAATCACTCAACAAGCCATCATAAGAGTTTATTCCTCGTAAGGTTGTTCATGTAAGTATAAATACTATCCTAGCATACTGAATTTCATACCATAAGTCATACGTTCATTTTATCATGTGTCATTCATATGTACAGTGGATCTCATTCTAAATTATCATAATGTAGCCATAATAACCCCTGTGTATTGATAGTAATATTCATCCATTCACTCATCATGTTCAAAGGAATTAATCATGAACCTATACCAACATACTATAATGTATTCATAAGACCTCACACCATTCATCATACACACATTCCATGATTTATCATACAACTCTAAGCGAGTCTATCAAGTATGGTTCACTACTCTGGGAAAGATAAAACATGTCCCATCCCATGGGGCATATAGGACAGGAATCTACACACAAGCTCTACTAGTCTCTAATCCGTGGAAATGGGGAATCACAACTACAGGTTCGAACACGGCATAGAGTAAGTCAATGGTCTCTCTCACCCTCTAGTCTGTCACTAACCCTCGATCTAGAGTTCAAAGATGATTGTATATGCAGCTACATTAATCCCATCACTCCATAAGGAAAGTTAGGATCACACTCCTACCATAAAAATAAAAGGGCCCACTCACAGGCTGGCACAAGACTCAAGAAAGGTAAACTCTGTTATCCAATCCACCTCCACATTTCTACAACTCATACAATAAAGCAAACAATAATCATAGTAAGCTATCATACAGCAATCAACAAACAATTCCTAATTACTAGTTCCAAGTTCTATGTTTCCTTCCTAACTTCAGACCACTATGTGACACCTAGGTTCACAAACCTTTCAACAACCTTACTCTATGCAAACCTTATGCTCTAGTACCAATCTGTCATGCCTCGGATCCAATGAAATAATTCCCAATGAGGAGTAGCACGGATCTCTAGGTGAGACCTTCGGTATCCATAACTGGACCGCGGATTGCTACCAAACCACAACTGCAATAAAAGTAACAGTTAGTTTTTTTAATTCAGACTGTGGAAGCTAAAACAGTAAAACAACAAAATTAACTATAAATCCAATAGTCAATGACTTCAGCTGAGTCATGACCTATCAGTCCTACTAACTGCCGTAACCTAAACAAAACTTTTATGTTTTGAAGCTCTCGTTGGAGCACAAAACTAAAAACAGTAAATGGAACAAGCACACGTTAGACAGCACATCAAAGTCCGCTATCATTAACCTAACCTCCAACATGAGTAAGTTGCATGAGCTTAGAATGCCCAGTAAGTAAATCAACACTGTCATCCATCCCAATATGTTATCAAAACAGTCAGGTAATGATCAGAAAATACGGCGAGAGATATAATACAAGTAAACATGATCCTTTTACATGACGAAGTGCAATGTAGTCTGTTAAGTGCCCCTCATGTTGCTTCTCGAACTCGAACCATGTTTAGGAATCTAGGTCCTAGGGTGAGATGATGGTCATAATGAATCGCGAAGCACCAAGTTGACTCCCCTCGGGTAGGCTAGATGCCTTCAGGCCAAACTTGTCTTTGATAGCAATTTCCAATCCATGGCATAAGCCTCACATCATCCACCTAGGTAATCTACAAGGTCACACATTTCTGTACATTCACTGGGTCTTCGATGGAGTGGTTGGTGGAGTGCTCGGTGGACGGAAGCCTACCGAATACCCATTTTAAACTAAATTATAGTCCCTACTGGTGGAGTGCTCGATGGACCGAAGTCTACCAAAGGGTCACTGTTATTTCCCAAGTGTTCAGTGGAGTGGTCGCTGGAGAGCTCGGTGGAGTAACCTTACTGAATACCCATTTTTGTACTGTGCTTGGGTCTCTGTCAGTGGAGGGTCGGTGGACCGGAGCTTGCCGACTAGACACTTTTCTGGGTTTTTTAGGATCGACGTACAATTGATAGTTTTGAAATATCTTCCTAAATAATGATCAGAATCACTTAAAACTTGTTTTGCCATGTTCCTAATAAACAAGGGATGCACGATAAAATAAAAAATAAATTATGAAAAATATCTAGATGGGTCCTATAATTGAGTGTTCAGATTTGTACAACTTCAGGGTTCCATAAATCAAGCAGTTTACATCAAAATAATTTATAAACATTTTATCACTCCTAACATGATTCAAATCACATAAGAAGCATACAAAACATGTAAATCATCCAACAACTTGAACTGAAATGGATTTCATAAGAAGATTATACAGTGTATTACAACTTACAGTGGGTTGATATTTGATGTGTGCGTTCGTGCGTGATTCCTCTACTCATTCCTCCTCTCTATCTTCCTCTTGCCTCTTCTCCCTTTCCAGATCTAGATTCTTCCCAACCCAAGTGACGGCTAGGGTTTGCTCTCTTCCCTCTTCCAATCTTATTCTCATACCTCAACACCCAAAAACCCTAACTTCTAACCCAAAAACACTACTCACGTCCTACGAGAAACCCCCACTATTTTGACTTCCCAAATAGCCCAAAATTTCTTTCTAATCTCTTCTAAACCTTCCTTACCCATAACCTAATAGATAAGGCAACTTTCCCCACTAAGTGTCCTCTCAAAATAACCTTCCTATTAACTTAACTCCCTCCTAAAATCTACCTAGCCTAATTCCTATTTATTCAAATCTCAGACGGAATTTACTAAACCACTCTTAAACCTACAGCTAAATGTTCATATGACTAACTCTCTCTCCACCCAATTCACTTTTAATTATTTTCAAATTGATTATTATTTCTTATTTCCGAGTCAGCGTCCCTACATAGAGTTTTCTTACAACAACAGTTATCATTCGAGCATTGGTATGGCTCCATTCGAAGCGCTGTAAGGTAGACATTGTCGTTCACCAGTTTCTTGGATGGAAGTTTGAGAGTACACTATTCTAGGACCAGATTTAGTACAAGGGATAACAACAAAAATGAAACTCATTCAAGAGAGAGTGAAGTCACCACAGAGTTGACAGAAGAGCTATGCGGATCTGTCACGACCCAAACTTAACGGAAAGTCACATGTGAATTCCTTAGGTTCAAACCGTGACTCTCACCCCATATCCCTATGGGAGTGGAAAGTAATAAGAGCCAAACCATAGAAATCAATGAACCTTAAAGGAATATACTTTACTGAAATTAATCAAAAGACAACTAAGTTATTACATCCAAAACAGGTAATGAAATAGCAGCGAAAAGGAAAAAAATTACATCTATTTCCAAGTTTAAATCAAATCCCTAACCCTATACATCATATCTAATCCAAGAAATAAACCGATAAAACTGATGATAAATCTTTAAGTTGCAATCACTACACGCTTCGTTAAATCCAGCAATGATCACAAAAGGGTACGACTCATCTTGTTTTCCTGAAATTGCGCAACGGTGTCAGCTACACTTAGCCCAATAAGAAATCAATTAAATAGTATGTTAGATTGGAATAGGGTCAAAGCCACTCTCCAATGATACAACATAGGTTAAATAACAATAAATATAATAATCATGTTAAATATGCAAGTATATGTGAAGTAAATGCAATGTGATGTAAATCAGTTTTAATGTATGCAATGCATGCTCATGGAACAGATAATATGATTACGACATGTAATCTATGCACATAAAGATGATATGCAGTTAATACATGCTGTTTGGCATTCAATTAGTGTATGTTCTACATTCGATCTTAATCGTACTAGTCGATATGTCTCACCCAAAACACATCCCCCGATATTTGGTTGGGCTAGTAGACTATTCCATGTGTACATCATAGTTTCTAGGAGCTGCGACCTAGAGGTCACAATCGCCTCGGTTATTTTCGATCATAGGGATGTATCCCAAGGAATCACCCAGATTTACCTCTGTGAATCATACATTAGCCGATCTACCAACAGAATTTACTCAATTAATTGGTATATTGGAAATGACACCCAGAACATATCCCTCACCAGAAACAGATTTTGGGAATGTCACCCAGAACATATCCCTCACCATAAACAAATTTTGATTGGTATATTGAGAGAGAAACTCCCTCAACACATATAATAAAATATTAATAGTCTACCCAAGACTTCCTCACCAAAATGATAACACTCATTATGTCCAAAATATTCACCACATGAATTTGGTGTATAGTCAAGGCATTAGATCTACCGAAAGGTCAATAATGCAAACGGGCATATGTTGTGCAATGGTAGTGTAGGTGCACATTAACTAATCATACAATATGTGTACAATTGTGCAATAATCCTAAGTGATAAATATAAAGGGTTTAACATATGGTATATATCTTATGGTATTTAATTTGAGTTAAATCATGCACAATATATGATCAAATATATATAATTACCAATCAATTCAATTAATCATCAATTCATGTCATAAATCAGGATAATCGATATGAAATCAATAACAAACAGTCAGAAATCCAATATATGGCATAAAACACATAATTCAAACAAACAGGAGCTGAAATTCATAAAAACACAGACAGTGTCCTACTGGCAGGCTAACCGGCACACCGGTTGGCCACCGGTAGGTTAAATAGTGTTTAAACTAAGGCTTCAGGGGAAATTCTGGCAGGATTCCGGCACGCCGATAGGCTGCCGGATTTGAGTTTTCTGTGTTTTCCAGATTTGACATAGAGTCGGTATTTTGGTCATAACTTGGTCAATCCTTATCGGAATCACCTCATACTTATTTTGTTGGATTCCTAACGAGCATGGAAATCTCAGAAAAATATAAAATAAATAATATAAAATATATACATACATCCGGGACTCAGTTGATCAGGTTTGTATAGTTTTCCAGTTTCAGTTCTCATGTAAAAAGTATAAAAACAATGATTTGAAGGTTGTGCTATGTCATATTCATTGAAAATGACCTAGAAACCTAAATCCAAATCCAAAATAAATAGTAATCCAAATTACTTACAGTTCTCTAGCTCGTCGGATCTTCTTCTTCTTCAACCCAGTTCAAGGCTGAACTGTTCTTCCTCCTCTTCTTAGCTCCAACAATCCACTTGGATTTAAGTTTAATGATTTGGACGACCAACCCAGTGATATCCCTATGGGAGTGGAAAGCAATAAGAGTCAAACCATAGAAATATCATATAAGACTTTATAAATTACTTTTACTAAAATTAATCAAATAATTACTAAATCTATTACATCTAAAACAATCAAGTCAAACACAGCGGAAAATAAATAAAGAAATAGCCTATTCTCATGCTTTAAAACAAATCCCGATTTACTAACTTATTATACAAAAAACCAACTAAATCATCCCTAAACATGCTCTACTAAAATAGACAAATAAATCCTAATGATATCTATTATCTTCATCCTTGTCTTGGTCTCCACCTTGATCTCCATGGTTCTGCAGTCGACTAACTAAAGATCCTGAAATGTTTGCTCAAAGGCGTCAGTTACACTTAGCTCAGTAAATAATCAATTAAACAGTATTTTAGATTGGAATAAGGTCAAAGCTACTCTCCAATGATAATCCATAGTCTAAAACAGAATACATGTAATGATGTGGTAAACATGATATACAAAGTAATGCAATACAATATGAATGCAGGTTCAGTTATTAATGAATGCAATGCATGTTCATGGAACAATGAAAGGGTGAT
>JAUPMG010037736.1:0-28362 GCA_031762675.1 Pachysandra terminalis | reverse complement strand
TCATGTTGTATTAACCGTTTGATTTAAATCACTAAGTTGCACTAATCACTTGATTAGTCAACTATTCACATGAACAACATTTTTTTTTTACTTTATAATTCATAATCTCATCTACCGAGGCGTGTCGACCTCGATCCCAGTCATACGACCCGGTCCTATCTAATCCGGTCCGACCTGGATCACAAAGGAAGAATTACAATTCTGCCCTTTCAAAAGCACAGGGTATTACAGAAAGTGAAGATAATCCGAGAAAATTTATTGGCAGCTCAAAGTCGGCAAAAGGATTATGCAGACCGTAGGAGACGGCAGTTGGAATTTGAGGTTGGGAATCATGTGTTCTTAAAAGTCTCACCAATGAAAGGTGTGATGTAGTTTGGTAAGAAGGGGAGGCTTGCACCACATTTTATTGGACCGTTCGAGATACTAGAATGCCTAGGTGATGCTGCAAATCGTCTTGCATTACCTTATCAGTTAGGAGCAGTCCATGCGTATTCTATGTATATATCTTGAGGAAGTACAAGCTGGATCCAACTCATGCGGTTGACTGGATTGAATTGTCACTTAGAGATGATGTAACACCTATGAAGAGGCACCAGTAAGGATTATGGACCGGAAGGAACAAATTGTAAGGACGAAAACCATCCATTTAGTCAAAGTACAGTGGAATCACCATGATGAGACAAAAGCATCATGGGAGCTAGAATCCGAAATTCAGAAACGATACCTGGCATTATTTGAGAATCAAGGTACTTACAATTTTGAGACGAAATTTCTTTAAGGGAGGTAGAATGTAGTGACATCCCGCACTCTTATTTTGCGATTAAATCCTATTTAATCATCTAAATGAACCTTAGGATTTAATTATTAGGATATTGGCTAAATTGGACTAAAGTGTATTTAAGTTGAATTATAGGGTAATTTATGATAATTTCAGGTTATTTGAGCTTGGTCCCCAAAGCTTGAAGTGAATTGGACCCTGGGCTGGTTGTTTGGCTCATAGGAGAGAGTGAGGATAATTTGGTCTTTGTACATATTTTAAATCAATTAGAGTGGAGGGAAAACCCACTAACTCTACAATTCAAATGTGCGTAGTAGTGGGAAATAACCACTATCCGGAGGGAAAAACTTGAACCAAAGGAAAAAGAAGAAAGGAAAGGAATTGCAGAGAATTCTAGAGGAGGAAGAAAGAGAAGACGGGAAGAAGCGAAGATGAAACTTTTGTTAGAAATCCTTGGTGTTGAAGTTCAGAGAAATCTAAGATTGGAAGATGTAGGAATTTCCTTAGTTCTATGGTAGGAATGTTCATAGAATGTAATGTTGCAATAGAATAATGCATATAGGATCATTGTGTAGTTTGTGGTTGAATTATGCATATATAAACTATGATTTCTCCATGTTGTGTGAAGATCTTATCTTTAATTCTTGAATTATGAAAGTTAGGAAGAAATTCATGTTATGAACTTTGATTCATGAAACTTGGTGAATTTATCATGTTAAACTTGGAATTGAAGTTTGGACTTTGTTTATGACATGTTAACTTGGTTTTTAATGGTGTTAATTATGATTTTTGTGTTTAAAAATGTCAAATTTGTGTGGAATATTGGGCACGAACCATGAAGAGAAAAAGTGAAAATCTGAGCTAAATTGCCTGCTTGGCACGAAGCTCAGTAGCTACCGAGCACCTGCCAAGCTCCAAAGTTCATGAAAAGTTATGGAGAGCTCCATTATGATATTTTTAGTGTTGGGTGGTCTTGGTTTGTGTGCGAAGTACCTGTGTAAGATTTTGTGCAATAAAATGTGTAAACTGCCTAGTTTTCAACATGGACTAACTACATATGGTGTGGTATTTACGTTACTGTGATTTTGAATGATTGTTTCATGACATGAGCTTTGTGGTATGAAGTTTGGCTGTACAATGATCCTAGTTGGATAATTTGCTATGTATTCGGTATTTGAGTCATATGCATGTTTTCAGAATTGTGGAAAGTTGAGAGTGAGGCTAGAGGCACTCACTAATGATCATTGTGTTGTGTGTGACACAAGATGTATATGTTGATTGTGTTTGTGAAGGTGGATTTCATACGTAGGGTACATCCCGAAAAGAAAGAGGGTAGATTTCCTGCCCCTGAAAGGAAAGAGGGCAGATTTCTTGCCTAGGGTACCATTCTCTGAAAGCAAAGATGGCACATTTCTTACCTTGGGTATTATTCCTTGAAAGGAAAGAGGGTGGCATTCTCCACCTTGGTATCATCCCCTAAATTAAGTGATTACTAACAGTTACATGGTCGTAGTTTTACAATTAGGCTTGGCCTAAACTACCCTTGCATACTTGCATCATATCATACAACACAATGCATTGCATCATATCACATCAAATAATGCATCACTTCACATCATACAACACAATGCACCACATCATATCACATCAAACAATGCATCACTTCACATCATACATCACACTACACTGCTGCATACACACCCACCATTCATGATGCATGTCTTTCATCATATGTGGAGCTGGAATATGAATTGAATGTGTGGTACATTATTGGATGTTATAGAACAAGAGTATCTACATGAAAATGTGGTCATAGCATGACGGGGTCATGGGCATTGATTCTTAATTATGATAAGCATGATGTTGAACATAAGATTATGGAATTATGTATGATTACGAGTATGGTACGTAAATTAGATTTTAAGCATGATAAGGACATTGTGAGTGAATTACATATGTGTTTTTCTGACTGTTGCATGAATGAATTGTTTTATTATGTCTATAAAAGTATCTATTGTTGTTCTATGAAGTTTTCCTACTGAGCTCCCAAGCTTACCCCTATTATGAAACAGGTGAATACCTCGAATGACGTGGACCTTAGCTGGATGGACTCTGGAGTTATGATTATGTTTATGAACTATGTTTTACTTTCACTTTTGACCCCATGTGGGCAGTACTGTTGTAATGTTTTAGATGTTATTGGTTATCTTGTGATGATACTTGTTAAGGTTTTAAATTTATCATAGTTCGCTAGTTTGTTTAGTTATGCTCTTTGGAACCATGAGATTAATTCATATATTTCGTTTTGATATCCGCATCCATTCAGTGGATCCGAAGGTCAATCCCTTGAAATCCTCGAGATCACATATCTCAGATTTCGGGGCGCGACAACTGCAGTTTCTACGAACATTACACCGTATATTAACCACGTTAGGTTGTATGCTTTCAAAAATTGCCAAATTTCGAGTGAGCCAAAGAGCTCAAAATAAATTAGCAAAAATTTGAACAATTCAACAGCACATGTTACTAGAATTGTAAGTGTCCAATCTGCTACCATGGATAGCAAACCACACCGCCTTGGCAAAAGGGAATTCACAGAAAATATGGAACGGACTCTCAAGTGCTGAAGAGAAAAAAGAACAATCCTCCCTATATGTTCTTAATCGATGACCGAGAAGATCACTTGTTGGTAGTGCGTGATGAGAACATTTCCAAATAAACATATGTACCTTATTGGCATGGTAGATGCCAGATTTGTTTGGCAAAGATTGTCCAACTCACTTGAATATGGGATGCCATGCATGAGATTATATGCCAAAGCAACAGTGAATTTGCCCAAGCCAGTGGCCTGTCATATGAGCTTATCACTCTGTAATGTCCTAGCAATAGGAATTGCTTTAATTACAGACGCAATCGCACAAGGCCAAAGGCTCTCAATTAAAGCACAATTCCAAATATTGAGATCAAGAAACATAAGGTCAGAGACAAGCCCCATATGCTCAGTATGAGCACAAGACAACTGACATTGAGTGGATTGAGCTCTAGGGACCCATGGGTAATCATAAATTTTAATAGATTGCCCATTAGAAACAACCAACCCAAACCATCGTTGTTTTTATCCCTCAATCGGACAAGTTTTTTCCACAAAAAGAGTCATGCGGCAAGGCATGAACATTATCAAAGGTACAACCACAAAAATACTTCGCTTTTATCATTCTTACCCAAAGATCATTTGAATCAGTGAAGAGTTTCCAAGTCCTTTTCATAAGTAGGGCATCATTGAAATGCATTGGGGATTTAAAGTATGCAGTCTTATCCTTCTTATGCCGATGCCAGAGAAAATTTCGAGGATCAGAGTCTAGTTTTTTCAGAATGCTAAAGGGGAGACTAAGGCAAGACATAAGATGCTGAGGCATACCAGCCATAACAGAGTTAATAAGTGTAACTCTCCCAGCTTGGGTTAGAAATGCACATTTCCATGAAGCAAGTCATTGGGTAACTTTAGCCAAAAAATCTATAAAAACAGTTCTTTTTGGTTTCCCTGTGATCGAAGGAGTACCCAGATAAGCACTCGAATCATGGACACATTTCAAATCAAAAATATCAGAAAGAGATATTTTCAACCTCCCCTTAATATTAGGGTTGATCAATATATTGGATTTACTATTATTAAGAGTATGTCCAGCCTCCTTACTGAATTTATTGAGGATGTGATTTAGGATTTGACATGCACTAGCTTAGTCCTGCGCAAAATCAAAAGGCTCAGCAAACATAAGGTGAGTGATTGTCAGACCACTCCTACTAATTTTAATGCCACAGATACGAATTGAGTCTTGGGCAGTGTCTAAGGAAGCAATGAGAAGTTGTTGTGTTAGAATGAAGAGGTAAGGAGACAACGGATCTCCTTGCCTTTATCCTCGAGATGGTTCAATAAATCCCTGGGGCGACCCATTAACCAACACACTATAGGATACAGATTTAATACAATACAAGACCAATTGTATCCATCTATCTATCATGAAATCCGAAAGCCCTAAGTGTTCTTTCAAAGTAGCCCCAACTCATTGAGTCATAAGCTTTTTTCAGGTCAATTTTGAGTCCCGATTGCCCTTTTTTTCTTAGGGTATGAAACAATTCTTGTGCAATGAAAATATTATCGTGAATCGAGCGACTCGGAAGAAAGGCGAATTGATTAGGACCAGTAAATCGGTCCATCAACGGTCTGAGTCTAATCACAATAATTCTTGAAATTATCTTGTAGACAAAATTACACAGGCTTATTGGCCTAAAGTCATTAAGTCTATGTGGACAGTCCACCTTAGGTATCAAACCAATGTGTGTATGAATCAAAACCATAGAAAAAATGCCAGTGAGAAAAAAATTGTGAATAATGCTAATAAAACCAGGACCCACAATATCCCAGTAATTACGATAAAACACCCCCTAGAAACCATTTAGGCTCGGGCATTTTAATGGGCACAATTGGTGGACCACCTCCTAGATTTCATCCGAATCGGGACTTTTAAGAGGTGCAGTGTTATCTTGGAAGGTGATCTTAGGTTGGATGATATTATTGAAGTCAGCATCATTCACAAGTTCAAGGCATCTATACACATCTGAAAAGTATTTCACTAAGGCCCTTTCCACATCTTGAGGCTCAGAAAACAAATTGTTTACTGAGTCTTTAATGCTATCAGTGTAGTTGTTCTTTTGGTGACTTAGAGTGGAAAGATGAAAATTTTTTGTATTGAGATCACCTTCACGAAGCAACTGTACCCTAGACGTAGCCCAGAATGATTCTTGTTGTTTGAGAGTAGCATTATATCAGTTTTAGAGTTGCTTTTTAGCGATAGATAGTTCGGTAACATTCATAAATTCCATGGATTTTTTTATAGCAAATACCTCATCATGCAATTTTAAAGCCAAGGTATGGATGTTAGCAACCACATCCCGATGCTAAATTTTAGGATCTGCCGCAAGAGATTCAGTTTACCATGAAAAGCAAAGGCGTAGACCCAAGAATGGATCAATTCTAACATTTTGCACCACATTTTCGCAATTATCAATCCCTGTCCTTAAGGCATAGAATTGAAATGGTCTTCCCCTTCTAGGCCTAAAGGGGAATTTGTAGTTCCATTGGACAGTGGTCCAACCCTATGCGTGGCTTATTGAAGACTAAAGCATTTGGGAATCAAAGGACCCAAGCCGAGGAAGCTAAACATAATCAAGTTTTCCAAGATCCTAGACGATCCCAATTTCCCATTACTCCAAAAGATCACAATGTTGTATCATATCAATGAATCTACGGGACTGAGTTAGGCATACCTCATTTCCACCTTTCTTTTCAGCAGAGTTCAAGACAACATTGAAATCACCTGACACCAACCAAGGAAGTCTTGTGGCATCTGCAAACTCCTTCAGATAGGTCCATTGACTCGCTTGCCGAGATGGGATTGAACTTGAATGAACATATAACAATAACCAAGGTTCTATACCAACTTAACTAATAGCAATATTTACAATCCCTTTTTCTATAGATAAAATATCTATAACTACGTCTTTTGTCCATAGTAACCAAAAGCCACCAGCTCTATTCTCTGCTTTTGCAAAATAGTAGTTATCAAATCCAAAATGTCTAATATTCTTATGTGAAGCCTTAGCACTGGCTAGGTTTCAAAGAGTAACATTAGATTCGGCCTATCATTTTTAAGAATATGCTTTAAGTGCCTCTTAGTCGTGGCTTGGCCAATACCACGATAATTCCACATTAGTATTTGCATTTTTTCTGTTTGGCCCTTCGAGGACCAACAATGTCACAGGCCTGGGATAAACTAGCATCACTGTGTGAAAGTTCTAGTGACTCCTGTGAAAGGTCTGCTTGTCTTTTACTAGTCTCCTATGAAAGGTCTGCTTTTCATTATCCATGGAATTCATTTGTGACTCTATTATGCTCTGCACATTCGATATGTTGGGTTGAAGGGCTAGTGTTAACAGTGAGAAGGGTGTTTCAGTTGATGTTGGGTATTTGGAGTAGGCTTTGACTGAAAAAATCAGAGTGTAGAAGATTCTTACTGGGCTTGAACGTTTTAGGTCCGGCCGGGTCTATTGGTAAGTTCATTTAGCCAAAATGAGGAAGAGCCCATTTATTTGGGCACAAGATTAAAGGCCCAACAGGTTCTAGATCCAGTAGGCTCACTCAAAGCACAGTTGGCCTGAGGGTTCTGGTTCGAAGGGACGGGCTCCTCGAGCAGAGTGCAACCCAAATTCTCATGTCAAAACAGTAGTAACACATGCTCTCTCATAAGTCATAGCATTCAATAACAGTCCACACAACGCAGTAAAACATAAAGATCACATCACTTTGGTTCATAAACCATCACATACATATTATTTTGAGTTAAAATTACCACACACAACCTCATTAGAATCTAAAGTACCTTTCTGTAAAATTTCATGAAAATTGGCCAACTTGGTCAATTGGTGGTCGACCGACAACCTCAGTCGACTCACGTGGTTGGCCTCCCCTTCTCGGTCGCCTAACCCAAGACTCCTCTGTGTTTTTTGAGCGTCAGTTGAACCGGCGGTCCGCCGCACAATTGACCAACGCCCTCGAAAAATCCCAAAAAATTCCCAAAAATTCCTATTTTCTCTAGTTTCACTTCCTACTTGCATAACACATCATAAATTGCTAGATTAATCATTTACACACCTCTTTATCATTTCTAAACTTTCTTTCCATTCATATCACACAATAAAATTACAGATTTATTCACATTAACAAGAGATTAGGTCAAGGAATCACATAAGTAAATCATGCTCTTCTTCATCACTAGATAAACATCATGATAACACTCATGCCAACACATATCAGATCATATGCATATTAGTCCATTGTCTTAATCTGTCACATCCCAAAACTTAGAAATCACATTGGATCTCGTAAGATTCGAAATATAACTCTCACCCCATTTTCACATAGGAGTTGTAGTTAATACATAACCAAATAACAGAATATAAGTAAAAATTCTGAAAATATAATATAATATAATGAAAATTCTGGAAATAACTAAATACTCTTAGTCTCATGCTTAAAGCAAAATCCCTACCATCTATACGACTAGTCAAACTAATGCTAAAAGTAACTAATAAAGCCAATAAATCCTATTACAAAAACGAAGATAACTCCTATTCCAAACAATCATCAAAAACAGTAGTTTCTTCATAAGCTTGTCCTTCGTCCTGATCACAGTAGTCCGTGGTTCCTTCATCTATAAATCTTGAAATGTTGTTGCTCGAAAGCGTAAGCTACACTTAGCTTAGTAAATAAATAGTATAAACATTACTTAGGATCTGAAGTAGGGTCAATGCCATTCTTCAATAATAATCCATAGACTAAACAAAATTAGAGGTATGCAGTAATAATGTATGCAATAATGATGTATGTAATAATGATGTATGCAATAATATGTGAAGTGATGCAATATGAATGCCGATTGAATTATGGATGCAAAGCATGCTATACACCTAAACAAATATAATCACCAAGTGTAATCTAGATACAAACACATGAAATGCAATATGCATGCTATTTGGCATTCGAATCATATATATTCCACACTAGACCAAATCTAATTTCCCAAGATGTCTAACTAATGTGAATTCATCCCTCAAATACACGGCCCTGATAAAGGACTATTCTTTGGGCGCAACATAGTTTCTAGGGGCTGCGACCTAATGGGCACAATCCGCACTCTTATTTCTGGTTATGGGTACGTATCCAAGGCATCACAAACCAGCGAAGAATCTTTGTGAATCATACATATCTGAATACTAACAGGTTATCTCTCAGGCATCCGTTACGTGCAATATATGTATATTAAGATGATAAATTGGTCTATTGGGGTAGCTAATCCCTCAACACATGTAAATAGTCCTTCCGGGACTTCCTTACCACTATCATGGTTCTCATATCATAATGTCACTTGTTATTATCATAAACTCCAACCATGTTAAGATATGAAGGTCAAGTCAAGCATTAGACCCTCTACAAAATCTTCATGCAAATTAGGCATATGTTGTGCAAGTGTAGAGAACCGTTCACATTAACTAATCAATCAATGTTGTGTATATGAGGGAATAATAGTTCACATGTGAATATAACATAATCATGATGAGTTTAGAGTTAAATATGTCAAGTTTTCACACAAGGGATGCATGCCTAATTATATCACAATCATCAGTTTAGATCAATCATATATCAATTAATTATTTACCAGTTAATATCAACAGATCAACCATGAAACAATATGCTCGGAGAAAATCGGCAAAGTAACCGGTGTACCAGTTCACTCGGCAGACCAAACAGTAACCATTTTATACACTCATAGAGAATTCGGCATAGTTCACTATGATAATGAAAGGAGGGAGATCAAAAGAACCTACCTAGGCTATATTCTGCAGATTTATACAGCAACAAGATCTCTTCAAGTCCTTCTTCTACCAGCAACCTTCTTCTTCTTCTTCCTTAGTTTTCCTTCTCTTCCTTTGTCTTCTCTTCTTCTCTCTTTCTCTTTACAGCAATCTAAAAACCCTTCCGATTTCTCTCTTGGTCGTGGATACCAAAACCAAGTGAATGGTTATGGGATCTTTCCTATAACCCCACATACCTAGATAGAAGAAAGAGGGAATCAAGGATTCCTTCCATCTCTATCCTAACTTCCTTTCAAATTCAAATGAGTTTAAAAGAACAACTTATCCCTATGATCTTCTCGTGGACCAAACAACCAGCCCATGCCATACGTTGGGCCCAAGGCCCTAATCTACTGAAAGAATATAAATTACATAAGTACCCCAAACTTCATTATATTGCACCTAGGTCCTTATGTTTAGCTCTTATTATAATTAAGCACCTAATTAGTAATTTGAAACTACAACCATCATAATCTCTCACAAAAGATTAATTATAAATCATAATAAATTATATTAATTATGATTCAAGGACAAGGGTCACTACAATCTACCTCCTTTAAATCAATTTTTGTCCCGAAATTTACATACCTTAATCTGTGAACAAAGAGGGATAACCCTTCCGAATCTTTGATTTAAGCTCCCATGATGCTTCAGATTCAGCATTGGATCTTCACTAATGGAATGATCTTTGTTCTTAGTACTTTCTTCTTACGGTTCTTGATCGGTACTGATGATTCCTCATATGATACATCCTCTCGGAGCTATAGTTCCTTCCAGTCAAGAACATGTAACGGATCCGGTTCGCATTTTCTCAACATTTAAACATGAAATACATTGTGAACTGCAACCAATTGAGGTGGTAGTACAAGATGATAAGCAGCACTTCCAAGATGTTCTAACACCTCAAATGGTCCGATGAAACGAGGTACAAGCTTCCCCTTCTTGCCAAACCTCATCACAACCTTCATAGGAGAAACTTTCAAGAATACATGGTCACCCACACTAAACCCTAGATCTCATCTCCTTCGATATGCATAACTCTTTTGGTGACTCTGTGCTACACGCAAATGCTCTCTAATAATTTTCACCTTCTTTGTAGTCACTTGGATAAGCTTTGGTCCAAGAATACCACTCTCCCCCACGTCTGTCCAACAGGTAGGTGATCTACATGACCTCCCTTATAATGCATCGAATGGAGACATACCAATACTGGACTGATAGCTATTATTGTAGGAAAACTAGGCCTATGGAAGATGTTCACACCAACTTCCTTTGAAGTCCAATACACACCTCAACATGTCCTCTAGTATCTAGTTAACTCTCTTGGTCAACCAGTCTGTTTGAGGATGAAAGGCAGTACTAAAGTCAAGCCGTGTCCCCAAAACCTTCTGCAAACTTGCCCAAAACTGAGAAGTAAATGTCGCATCTCAATATGACACAATGCTCGTTGGAACTCCGTGTAGTCTTACAATCTCACGAATGTTAGCCGTGCCATATCATCTCTCGATGTCATAATTCGTACTGGTAAGAAGTGAGCCGACTTAGTCAATTAGTCCACTATTACCCAAATAGTGTAACAATCCCCTTTGGACTTAGGCAAGCCCACAACAAAGTCCATAATCACATTGTCATGCCCCGAATCCGAGATATGGAATATCAAGGATTCCCAAGGGCCTTCGGATCCAAACATTGGATGCGGCCAAACCATCTAAGCCATACGATTAATGGTCTAACAGAGCATAAATAAATAACCAGTGGAAGTCTCATAGAATTTAAACCGTAACCTCCTTGAATGTCAAGTCAAAATAAATCCCCAAGGCAATATAAATTTAAATACAACCGGTTGCCCAAATGGATCAAAACATTAAGTCAAATCCATAAAATTAAAACTAGATAAAATAGCATTGTTCATAAATTCCACAACAACAACTATTATGTTCATCAAGCAACTC
Organism: Pachysandra terminalis; assembly: GCA_031762675.1. Lineage (NCBI taxonomy): Eukaryota > Viridiplantae > Streptophyta > Magnoliopsida > Buxales > Buxaceae > Pachysandra > Pachysandra terminalis. The sequence continues at coordinate 17,163 of JAUPMG010037736.1, read as the reverse complement.
TTTAGGTCAAAACATTAAGTCTAACCATTTGCACAACAGTCATATAATAACACTCATATTCATGCAATTTCACATAATACATATATCCACAAATCATTCTCATGAAAATGCTTTGTAACCATTCTCATAGCAGTACACAAACATAATTAAAATCGTATCCTTATGATAATAATCATAATACTCACATACCACCAATATCACATTATATACATGGAAATTCATAACTTTCTCACACACCATCATTTTGTAATTACAATCATATTAAACACAACTTTTATAACCAACATCCTCATGATCATAATCATGCTGAAACACACTATCTCATAAACCAATAACGTCACACTCTTAATCATGCTAAAACACACCTTCTCATAAACCAATAACCTCATGATCTTAATCATGCTGAAACACACCTTCTCATAATTCAATAACCTCGTGATTCTCATTCATGATAACACACAACATTCAATTACCAAACAATATTCCACATCCCAAGAAAACAATCAATGAAGATGAAAACAAACAGGTAGCAAATAGATGATGAAATGGCAAATACATACAAGAATGCTATTGAAATGAATGGTATGATGCACAATGCTCATGATGGAGTGAAGATGATAAAATTTATGCAGATGTGGGGTGTTAGGACTAGCCTACCCAAGAAATAAAACTCACATCTCCTTCAAGTAACTCTACCCAAAGAATGTGCCACAACACAACTAACCATTTCCTTTCAAGGATTGGGTACCCAAAGGTAGGAAACCACCATAACATTTATTTTTTGGGGACAAGTTAACCCATGGTGGAAGCCACCACATTCCTTTTTGGGGACAAGTTAACCCATTGTAGAACCACCACATGTCCTTTTAACGGACAAGTTAACCCATGGTAGAACCACCACATTTCCTTTTAGGGGACAAGTTAACCCATGGTAGAAGTCACCCTAAACAGATTCATACCAACACCGCCATATCAAACCCTCCTAAGAGTTCTGAGGAATACACACATAGATCACTAAACCCTCCTCACTTGAGGAGTTTTGAAACAACATAGTGAACCTTCTAGGATCACTCTTAAAACTTATACACACAAACCTTGTCACAAAGAACCTCACACAAAACACATTTAAATCCACACACTAATCATGTACACAGTACAAGCATCTCAGACACAACCTTGTTACACACATATCACACTCCACATACTTCCATAGACTAAAACACATCAGAATAGGTCATAGCAAACCAAAACAGAGGCAATTGAGTCCATTTGTTGCACAAACATACATACACACTTTCCTAAGATAAAACAACATCATAAACAACCTCACCAGGCCAAGACCTAGCTTCCCACCTGAAATGGGAGTTAGGCTTATGTCGATGGGTTCGGTCAACCCTAAGGTTGATTAGGGTTGACCGAAATTCTCGATTCCTCATTTTCGGTCCCTCTCAACTTCGAGTGGTTCGTCTAGAGAATTTGGACCTTTTTTATGAGTTTCGATCAGTGGTTCGGTCGACCCTGAGTTAGACCAAAATTCATGGCAACCCAAAAAAATCCCAAAAGATCTCATAAATTCGTAAAAAACATATTTTATTCTAAATATGAAATTTAAACATCCATAATCATGGTTTTCATCACAAATCCATTATCTCTAATATCCTACACATCAAACTTAAGAATACGCATCAAATCAAGCCTTAGATCATCAAATCATCATACAAATCAAGTTAGCATCATAGATATCCATACACATTCTAACACATACAAATCAATAGCACATCTTAATATCTTATTTACCATGTAAATACATCCTAGATTATCATATCTATTACTTGATATCATATTCCTATGAAAACGACTAGCGTAATCAGCAAGGAAAAACCTACCTCTCTTCCCAAGCTTATTCTGCAACTTTAGGAATTGGAAGATCACCACTATTCTTTCCTAGCCTTCTTTTCCCTTTGCTCTTCTTCCTTCTTCTCTTTCTTCTCCTTTCATCTTCTCTTATTTTCTCTTTTCTTTCTAAGGTCAAAACCCCCCTTTCAGATCTGGTTTTTCCCTCATTTTTACCTCTTTGGTCGTGCGATTCAATCCAACAAACTTCCTCTCTAGACACATTCCTAATTGGAACGAATTGTGGAAGTTAAGGGAACTTCCCTATATCTTTAGTTGCTGGAAAATTCAAACTAATAGGAAAAGTCCATTTCAACCTTACCTCATTCCCTTGGGCCCTACAACCAGCCCAAGGTCACAATTTCCTGAAATTTATGAAATTACATAAGTTTCCTTATATTTTTACTTATTTACAATTAAGTTCTATTCTTCCAATTAAGACCTATGGTTCATTGTAATTCTTCTTCAAGATTAATATTATTTAAATCATAATTAATTATGATTTAGGGTCCGGGTCACTACAATCTACCTCCCTTTAAAGAAATTTCGTCCCGAAATTATACACACCTCGATTCAAGAATAATGATGGATACCGCTTTTGGATTTCAAACTCAAGCTCCAACAATGCTTTGGCTTCATCATGGCGATTTCACTGCACCTTCATGAGTGGAATAGTCTTCATCCTCAATATCTGTTCTTTTCGATCCATAATTCTCACAGGAGACTCTTCATAGGATACATCCTCCTTAAATGGAAGTTCTTTCCAGTCTATCACATGTGAAGGGTCCGGTTCATATTTCCTCAACATCGATACGTGGAAAACATTATGAACTGCACCTAACTGAGGTGGTAGTGCGAGATGATAGGCAACTCTACCCAAGCATGCTAATATCTCAAATGGCCCGATAAAATGAGGTGTGAGCTTCCCTTTCTTCCCGAACCTCATCACACCTTTCATGGGTGAAACCTTTAAAACACATGATCACCAATCTCAAACTCTAGCTCCTATCTTCTGCAGTTTGCGTAGCTCCTCTGAAGTCTCTGAGCTACTAGTTACCTTTCCCTAGTTATTCACATTCTTCGTAGTTTCTTGGATTACTTCCGGTCCAAGCACACTACTCTCTCCCACGTCTGTCCAACACACAAGTGATCTACATGGTCTCCTATAAAGTACCTAAAATGGAGTCATGCCTATGCTCGATTGGTAACTGTTGTTATATGAACATTTAGCCAAAGGGAGATGATCACTCCAACTTCCCTTGAAATCTAGCACACAGGCTCTAAGCATGTCCTCAAGTATTTGATTCATGTTTTCTGTCTGTCCATTCGTTTGTGGGTGGAAGGCTATTATGAAATTTTGCTGTCTGCCCAAAGCCTTCTGTAAGCTTGCCCAAAACTCTGATGTAAATCTAGCATCCCGATCAGAAAAAATGCTTGCCGGTACCCCATGTAATCTCACTATCTTGTTAATGTACAGTCGTGCCAAATCATCTCTGGATACTGTAACCCGTACTAGTAAAACGTGAGCCGATTTGTTCAACCTATCCACAATCACCTAAATAGAATCATTCTTAGTCTTGGACTTGGGAAACCCTACGATGAAGTCCATGGTTACGTGCTCCCACTTCCATTATGAGATAGGTAATGGATGAAGCAAACCAGCTGTCCTCATATGCTCTACCTTGACTCGCTGACAAGTAAGGCATCGTGCTAAGAACTGAGCTATATCTCTTTTCATCCTCGACCACTAGTATACATTCCTTAAATCACGGTACATCTTAGTATCTCCTAGATGAATATAATATCTAGACTTGTGTTCCTCCTCTAGAATTTCATTACGAATAGAATCATCACTGGGAACACAAAGTCTACCCCAAAATTTGATCACCCCATCAGTTTGTACTAACCAGTCAGGCTTTGTCTTATCTGCTGCCAATAATTGTAAATCTTGGTACGATATCTGCCCTTCTAAAATCTTGTCCAACAAGGATGGCCTCGCCACTAAACTGAATAGTAGTCCATCACCCCTCTTCTCGCCAGACCTGATATTCAAGGAACTAAATGCCTCCATTAAGATATGTTCTTGTCTCATCAAACAGGCCAATGCATTTTGAGGCTTCTTACTCAAAGCATTTTCCACCACATTCACTTTCCTCAGATGATATTGAAGTGTAGTCACATAGCTGTGCACTAACTCCATCCGCCTCTGTTGTCTCATGTTCAACTCCTTCCTAGTGAATAAGTACTTCAAAATCTTATGAACAGTGAAGAGTTCCAAATCTTCTCCATACAAGTAGTGTTTCCACAATTTCAATGCAAATAACACCACGGCTAACTCTAAGTCATGAGTAGGGTAGTTGCACTCATGAATCTTGAGTTTTCTAGACGCATAGGTTATCACGTGTCCCTCTTGCATCAGTATTCACCCAAACCCATCAATGAGGCATCTGTATAAACTGCTAGCTTCTTTCCGCTACCGGAATCACTAGCACTGGGGCTGAAGTTAACTTCTTCTTGTGTTCTTAGAAAACAGACTCACATTTGTCATCCCAACTAAATTTGATATCTTTCTTCGTCAAATTTTTCAATGGTGCAAACATCATAGAGAATCCTTCAATAAACCTTCTGTAATATCTTGCTAGTCCCAAGAAGCTTTGAATCTCAACCGCATTCTTAGGTCTCTCCCAACTTAATACTGCATCCACCTTTTGAGAGATCTACAAAAATTTAACTTCGTTTTTCCAGAAATCGCACTTGTTAAATTTGGCATACATTTTATGCTCCAACAGTGTCTTCAGTGCTATGCCCAGGTGTTCTTCATGTTCTTCCTTTGATTAAGAATAGACCAAGATGTCGTCGATAAGTATGACCACAAACTGATCCAAATGAGGCCTAAATACTCAGTGCATCATATCCATGAATGTTGTAGGAGCATTAGTCAACCCGAATGGCATTACCATGAACTCATAGTGTCTGTATCTAGTCCTGAATGCTTCCGTCTGTATATCACCTCTAATTCTCAACTGATGATACCCCAACCTCAGATCTATCTTGGAGAAATACTGGGGCCCTCTCAACTGATCAAAGAGATCGTCGATTCTAGGCAAAGGATACTTGTTCTTAACGATGACCCAATTCAGTTGCCTATAGTCGATGCATAACTGCATTGACCCGTCCTTCTTATTAACGAATATCACCGGTGCTCCCCACAGTGAGACACTTGGCCTTATGTAACCTAACTTCATCAGTCCATCAAATTGCTCCTTGAGCTTTCTCAATTCCATTAGTTCTATACAGTAGGTGGCCAATGAGATTGGAGCAGTGACTGGCACTAACTCGATACAGAATTCTACCACCCTTAAAGGCGGTAATCCAGGTATTTCTTGGAATACTTCTGCAAATTTCTAGACTATTGGAATGTCTTCCAGAGATAATTCCTTACTCTCCTCCATCAAGCCCAAAAATTTTGCTTGATGGGCATCCTTCTGATATCCCATAATTCTTACACTTCATCATCAGGGTAGTTAGCAATAACTACCTTGTTAAAGCAATCCCCTTTCACATGGTAGGCGGAGAGCCAATCCATGCCTAGGATCACATCAAAGTCTGACATGGTCAATACTACCAAATCAACATCCAAGTTGAAATCTCCCACTTTCACCACACAATCTAGACTTACCCGGCTAAGTGTGATCACTCCCCCAGCCAGATTGGTTATGCTTAAAGATTCACTCATTAATGACGGTACTAGACCCAAAGTATGCATGAATTGTGCATAAATGAAAAAATGCGTGGCACTCGAGTCAAACAATCAACGTGTAGGTGAATGAAAAATAATCAGCGTACCTTCCACCACGGCATTCATAGCTCCATCGTCCCCCTAGATTGTTCTATCAATCAGAGCTTGGAACTGTCCCCTCGGAGGTGGTCTGTTGTCAGTCCTTTGCTCAGATTCTTTCATGACAGAACCCCTTGACATGTCCGACCTTACCAGAGTAGTGGAAAATTAACTGAAGGTCTCTTTTGTATGTATGGTGCTGCGATAGGAACCTCTATCCTCGGAGTCGGTCTAGTCTGCCCCCTTTTCACATCAGTGTTGGTTCTACTGAAACCATCCCCAATCTGTCCTGGAAGTCTCTCTTTGATGTGAGCATAAGTCATTGTCTCTTTTGACCCTTCAGGCACATTCCAAGACTTGAGCATAAGTCTTGAATCCGTGTGAGACAACCTTGGACCTTATGGCAGGTCGCAGTTCCTCTTCAAACTTGGCAGATTTTTCTTCTTCCGTAGCCACTACGTGGGGTACAAAACGGGATAGCATCACAAATTGTCCCTCATACTGTCACATCCCACTTCTAGGGTATACCTCATGCATCCATAGGTAGTCCCCTAAAGCTCAAACATGCGACTCTCACCCCTTCTCAACTCTCTCCTAAGGTATGGTACATCATACAATATACAACCTATACCATTCATTAATTGGATCATTCCGGAAGCATCAATTACATATATAATCATGTCTCAAATTAATAGAGTACTGTAATAATCCAAACTAAAATAGTAGGGTAAATATGCAATTAATAAAAATATAGGGGTTAATTTGAAATCATGTTTGCACGGTAGAAAACTAAGTGCTTCACACAATCATAACTCTTTAAGTTATAATGTGAGGCTAGGATATTTTAATCTAAATCAATGACTTAGATTCAATAGGATTAATAGTAGTTATAAAATAATTAGGATTTCGCTTTAATGGATAATTAAATTCTAGTTTAACTACAACTAGGAATCTAGATCTAAAGGCCAGAATTAAACTAATCTATTTTAGTGGCTAGTATTAATTAGGGAGTTAAAACCAATCCAAAACTAATAAGGATTTAGATTAGATAAGGTTAACTTAAGACTAGGATGCTTAAAATCAATGGTTAGGATTTCGTAAGAACTAAACAACTTAATCTAAGGGTAGAGATTTAACTTATAATCCAACTTAGATAACAACTCCTAGACTAAGTAGGAAACTATAGGAAATCTATATAAACCAAGGGGTATGATGTATGAATCATAATTCTAAAGAGGGAAGAAAGAGAAGAAGATTGTTGGAGCTTTAGGAGCTTGGAGAAGAAGAAATTGCAGAAGATCAAAGAAGATGTTCATCTTAATACCAACTCAAGATTCAAGGTTAGTATTCGGATTAAACCTTATTTTTGATATGAACTTAGGTGCATATGTCTCATTGAGTATGACATAGCACCCTTCTGTATTTCCTTACTCCATTAAAAGATGATAACAAGCATTATTTTCTGGGTTTGAAGACTATACTAGATCAAGGTAAGAATTGAGAAGTTATTGATGATATGTTTTATGGGTTTTATTCTGAACTTAAATTAAATGTGTGTTAAAATAAATTATGTGCTAATTACAACTTAAAAATACAAAATTTTGTGAAATTGATTGATCTGGGTAGATCGGTAGGCTTTCCGGTGTGCTGGAAGTGTGCCGATCCAACTTTGGGGCAGATCGGAAGACTCTCGGTGTGCCACATACCCTGCCGATGCCCCTGTGAACCAAAGTTTGGTCACTGTTTGTTCTGCCGAGTGAACTGGTACACAAGTGACTTTGTTGAATTCCTCTGTGTATGTTTAAATTGACTTTGTTTGGTCTGCTGAGTGAACCGATACACCGATTAGTCTACCGATTTTCTTAGAGCATATTACTTTATAGGTGATTCGTTGATTTAATTAATCTGGTATTAGCTAGTGTATATTTATTTGATATATAGTTGATATAAATTAACGAATTTGTGCTGTAATTGGGCATACATATCTTTTATGGAAAACTTCACATATTGAACTCTAATCTCAACATGATTATGCTATATACATATTTGAAATATTATCCATTCATGCACACATTATTGTTTGATTAGTTAATGTGCACGGTTCTCTACACTAGCACAACATATGCCCACTTTGTATAATGACCTTGTATACAGTATAGTGTCTTGACCTTCACAACTTCACATGGTTTGAATTCATGATAATAATGAGTGATATTATGATATGATAATCATGATAAGGGTGAGAAGCCCCGGAAGGACTATTTAGATGCGTTGAGGGATTGATCATTTCCTTTGGTGAGGGCTATACCTTGTATGGTTATCCCAAGAGACTTGTGGTAAGATTATGCTGAGGGAAAGTTTACATTAGTGAGGCCCAATAGCCGGATCATAAGAGTGAAAATATGTTAGTAGATCGCCTAAATGTATGAATCACAAAGGAAAAATCACATTAGTGATGCCTTGGGATTTGTCCATATGATCAGAAATAAGATATGGGGATTGTGCCCATTTCGTCGCAAGCCCTCGGAACTATGATGCGCACATAGAATAACCCCCTATTCTGGCCATGTATTTGGGGGATGGGTTCATCTTGTTTAGCTAGGGGTTCGATCGAGTGTGGACATACACTAATCGAATGCCAAATAGCATGCATACTTACATATCATATTATTGTGCATGAATCACATGTGGTGATATATTTATTGTCGCATGAGCATGCATTGCATACATTAAATAACTTAACACCATTCATAATGCATCTTTATCACATTATATCAACATTCTGTTTTTTTCTATGGATTACTATTGAAGAGTGGCATTGTCGCTACTTAAATCTTAAATGATATTTATATTCGTTTGCTTACAAGATAAGTGTAGCTTTCGCTTTCGAGCCCAACATATTTCAAGACCTATAGATGATAGACAACAGGACCATGGTGATCAAGAGGGAGGACAAGAAGATGATGAAGACCTTAGTTTAATTATATTATTATTTGATGATTTCAGAATACATTGCAATAGGATTAGTTGGATTTTATGTTTTTAAAGAATTATTATCATTAGGATCAGATTTGAGTAGTTTACGATTGAAGAATGAGACTTGGATTATATTTTATTTCTGCTATTTTTCCGTATGTCAGGGCAAGCGGTGTGGTACCTATGCTCATCTTGTAAGACGTACGATATGCCCAGAGCACTTCTAATAACCGTTTATTCCATGACCGAGGTTCATCTTCCTTAAGACATTCTTCAGGACCTTATTAGTTGCTTCGGTCTGACTGTTTGCTTTTGCATAATAAGGGGTTGAATTCAAGATCTTGAATCCTTGTGAACTGGAATACTTTCCTTCCCGTGAAGACACTTCCATTATAGGCCATTATCGTTTCTGGTATCCCTAACCTATGTATGATTAATTCTTCAATGAATTCGATCACATCGGTTTGGTTTGCTTTCCTCATCGGCTGTGTATCCACCCACTTAGTGAAGTAATCAATCCCAACTATGACAAACCCATGCATCTTCGAAGAAATAGGATTGACATTTTCGATCAGATCCATTGCCCATCCTCGAAACAGTCATGGCTTTACTATAGGGAAAAGCTCAACGGCCGGTGCATGCTAAATTGGTTTGTGTTTTTGACATGACTCGCACCTCTTCGCGTAATCTATCCAATCTTTCGTGATGGTTGGCCAAAAGTAGTCTTGTCTCCTAATGAGCCATCTTATTTTGATTCCTGCTTGGTGAGATCCATAAATTCCTTCATCAACTTCGAACATGACAAGTCTGGCCTTGGCCCGGCTGAGACACCTTAATAGAGCTTCATCAGTGCCCTTCGTGTATAGCTCGTTAACATATAGCAAGTAGCTTGTGGATAAGGCTCTGACCTTTCTCTCGATCGTACTATTGGGATTTCTAAGATAATTAATGATCGAGAATCTCCAATCATCCTCTTGGATTTCAAGCACGAATGTTTGCAATCCTTTGGTCCTTCTCGTCACGGATGGTAGGGACCGTTTTTGAATGCCTATTTTCCAAGAAGTAATACCTTCGGCTATGATCAAACCAGCAACTATTTGGACCATCTCATTGACCAAACACAATGTTGCAATGTGACATCATCAAAATCAGCAATCCACTGGTTAGCAATGGCATAGAAAGGTGCTATTTGCCAACTTAGGCACTTGTATTTGCATATCAATTGATTTATGATCAGTTGTGAATCTCCCATCACTGATATTTCTGGCCCCGAGTTTGGTCAAGATTTCTAGACCGATGATGAGGGCCTCATATTCATCTTGGTTGTTAGTACTTGGGTAGTCTAACTGTAATTCACGTTCTTGCCTCCTCCCTGTCGGGGATCTGATGATCATTCCAGCTCCGGTCCACTATTCCATTCGTGAACAATCAAAGATAAGTCAACGGTGCAAGATCCGCCATAAAGAGATTGTAATCTTTTATCCATTCTTCTTCGATCATGCACGATGGATGATGGACCAGAAAATCGGCCACTGTAAGGGCTTTGACCACTTTCTGTGGGACCTATAGAAAGGTGAATTCTGACAAATCCATAATCCATTTCCCTATTCTCCCCCTAAGAAATGGTTGAGATAACATGTATTTAATCACATCAGTCGGCGCTATCACTAGTATCGTTTTGGTGATTAAATAATGCCTTAACTTCATGGTGGCGTAATATAATGATAAACATAGCTTTTCGAAGACCGAATATCTCGTTTCGATTGGCAGCAAAAGTTCACTTAAATAATACACCGCTTTCTCTTGTTTATAGTCATTGTCCTATACAAGGAGAATGCTAATTGACATTTCTGCGGCTAAAATGTATAGTTTTAACAACCGACCTTTCTTTGGAGGGATCAGAACAGGCGGTTTTGACAAGCTCTCCTTGATGAGATCGAAATCCTTCTAATGAGGTTCTCCCCACACAAAATCCGACTCGGTTCATAAATTTAACAAAGGTGAAAGAGCACTTATCTTTCCAGCCAAGTTCGAGATGAACCTTCTAAGGAAGTTCACCTGACCGAGAAACCTTTGGAGCTGCTTCTTGTTTTCAAGAGGCTTAGCACTGAGACTACTTTTCGCTTTATTTCTATCCACTTCTATGCCTCTCTGATGAACAAGGAAACCCAGGAAATTTCCCGCTTTGACCCCGAAAGCTCACTTCAAATGATTCATATTCTGCTTGTAAGATCTCAATCTTTCGAACGTTTTTCTTAGCTCGATTAGATGATCCTCCTTTCTTCTGGATTTCACCACGATGTTGTCTATGTACAACTCTACGAATTGACCGATCATGTCGTAGAAGATCAAATTCATTGCTCATTGTTATGTCGTCCCGACATTCTTCCGACCAAATGGCATGACTTCCAACAGTAACTTCCTATGGCCCCTGGGCATCTGAATGCCGTTTTCGCCACGTTGCCCTCAGGAGTGAAAATCTGGTTGTGTCCTAAATGTCCATCCGTAAAAGAAAAGAGCTCGTGCCTTACCGCCCCATTGATTAAGAGATCATCTATTGGCAAAGGGTACTCATCTTTAGGAGTTGCTAAGTTGAGATTTCTTAAATTTATGCACACTCTTAGCTTGCCATTTTTCTTTACTATCAGCACGACATTCGAAAGCCAATCTTCATATCTAACGGGCTTGATTAACCCGGCATGAAGTTACCTCTCAATCTGTTCTTTGATCTTCAACGCCACTTCTTCTGATATCCTTCTTGGTGGTTGTTTGAAGGACTTAAAGTCTGGTTTCATAAGCCGTTTGTGCTCCACCAATTTCCTGTCTAACCCCGGCATTTCGTGTTAGTGCCATGTGAAACAATCTGCATATTCTCTTAACAGTTGTTCCATTTCTTGCCTTATACCGAGTTCTAGCAGTCCGCTGACATAGACCGGTCGTCGATCTTCATCGTTACCTAGGTTGAGTACCTCAAGAGCGTCTTGGACTTCTATGAGTGAATCCTCCGGTTTGGCAGGGGTCGCTACTAGATCGGCCATAGAAGTTTCCTCTTGTGAGAGATCTTCCATTTCTTCCTGTTCCAGAATGCACTGTCATATTCACCTGGTGGCTTTTCTCGCCAGCCTTGTATTTTAGGTACCCTTTGATTTTTTCTAGGGTGGCCTCAACCATGGCCGACCCTTCTTTTTCTTCGAGGTCGTACGTCATTGGACCTCTTCTATCACACATGTTGTCCCTTGACCGGTAGAGTGTTATTTCGTTCGGTTTGGACATAGATGCTTCCAATTCCGCATCTTGGGGATCCTTGATCATAGTCGATATTCCAGTCGGTCTAACATTGCAGTCTTAACCGACAAAGTGTACTGTTCCAACCTCATTACCATATAACATGCCTTTGGCCACATTGGAATCATCCAGGAATGGCTTGCTGTCAACCATCACTACTTCTATTTTGTCCCCATTCCGCAAGATCAGAAGATGGTGTAGTGAAGATGGCATGCACTAGTTAGAGTGGAATTAATCTCTTCCCAGTAGTGCACTGTAGCTGGAAGATGATTCTAACATAAAGAACAATGCAACCACCGCTTTGATCTTCCCTTGTCTTTCATATCTTCCTTAGGAGAGCTATAGGGAGTATATTGACGGCAGTGCCATTGTCTACTAAGACTTTGGAGATTGACACCCCGTCGGTTTAACACAGGGGTTTAAGGTGTTGAGTCATTTTTCTAGGTGGCTTCTAAAATGTCAGATTTTTGGTCGTCCGAGAGGGAAAGACTGCTGAATTGGAAGACATACCTTGGCCATTAATAGCCATTACCTCCACCACTTGTACGGCCTCCTCGCCATCCGGATCGATGAGGTAAGCAACGGAGAAGTCTTCCTCTTTGCCAACCAAGTTCTGTTGATCTGAGACCTCTTCCTGAAAGGCTTTTAATAAAGTAAAGGCATGTTGCAAGGTATTGAGATGGGCGGTATTGGCCCAAACTTAATGGGCTTTGTAGGATTGGTATCGGCCGATACTACGGTCGGTTCAATGGGAACCTCTAGAATTCCGAACTCTGCAAACATTTTGAGGACCAGATCCTCCTCCATGTCTTCTGGTGATAGTTCCTTGGTCGAATCTGCTTTCATCGTTTCCTTGGTTGGTGAAGCTTCGATCGGCTATTTCTCAATTGGGACCTTCCGTGGCCTGATGGCTCCCACTTTTTCCTGTCTAGTCACCAAGTTTTGGTCACCAGACCGATGAATAAGGGCCCTTCTATGGTTGGCTTGCTACCATTGCCATCTCCTTTTCTAGGACTTGGTCACCTTTTGGATTGGATGTGGAAATTTTGGATGAGTGACTTTATTCGACCTACTATGTTGCATAAGCGGCGGTTTCACCATCCTCCGTAGTTGAGCTTCTTCTTTTCCCGATCTCAACCATTTGTTCCATGGTCGTTGATGAGGTGGTTGCTCTTCACGGTCTTCTACATGACACCATACTTGTTTGCAGATCTCCCCGAGTCATCAATCATATAACAGAGACTTTCTCTTCCAGTCTACCTTGGGTTCAATGTAGGGTACCTTCGACAGTCTCACCGCATTCCCTTAGCCGGAAGGTGTTCCCTTCACCGATGGAGGAGTTTCTTTTTTAAGGCATGTCTCTGGACCGACAATTTTGGTGGCTGACATGTTGATTGATACCCCTTTAGGGATAGGGTTGGCATGCACTTCCATTGCTTCCTTTCCTTTTTTCGGGAATTTGAGCATTCCCTTGTCCCTTGTCAATTTTTTCGTGCACCATAGTATGAAAAGCAAAGCAGTTCGCTGCCAAATGAGTTTTCGAACTATGCCATTTATAAAAATCTCCTTTTTTCATTTCTTTAGGTGAAGGGAGTTTGTGATCATCTATGAATCTTAAGAACCCATCTCGTAGGAGATGGTCGAAGATCTCATCACTCTTGGATACGTCATACATGTATGCCTAGGTATCATCATAGATGGTCCTTTTAAAACCCTATCCGGCCACTAGTTTATCCTTCCTTTTTAAGGACGAAAAAACCATAAGTGTTTTGGCCACTACTTCGGCCATATCTATTTCATAGTTTAGAATCTAGTAATAGGTTCCGAACGTGGTTGTTTTTCGTTCGTTTTCTTCTTTCCAAAGCCATTCATTCTTGGTGTTTCTAGAGGATAGCTCGAAGAGATCTTTGAATTCCATTCCCTTGAACCTTTTCAGAGTTCAATCCCAAGACTATTTTGGGCTAGCTTCACAAATTCAGTCTCGGGAAGGGTCAGCTTGCATTTATTCTTAGCCCTCTTAATCTGTCGGCTGATTCACCAGGCAATTGCCTTAGCCTAGCTAGAACGGCATTGAAACCTCTGGCTCGGTTCTGTAGAACTGAGTGTGCAATTTATCCTTCATCTCAATCCAACTCTATATGGAGTTGGGAGTCAAAGTTATGTACCATGTGAAGGCATATGATGTTAAGGAATTTTCAAATAGCCTCAGCTTACAATAATCACTAACCAAGGCCTCACCACATTGGATGGTGAACCGTTCGAAGTGTTCTAAGGTTGATTGACCCTCTTCACCTGAGAAAGGGAGAATTTCGGTAATTTGAATCCCCTTGAAAGTTCAATACGGCGGTCGATCAACTCAGGATACGACCTTCTGTATAAAGGCCTGACCATCCTCTTATTTGGCAGGTGGTCCAAGGCCTCCTGAACCACGTGGTATACTAGTTTCAGTCAAGACCTCGACCGCTAGATCGATTATGTCATTGACCTCTTGGAGCAAATCGTTATCGGCCACTGACGGTGGATTCTCTCAATCTCTGGACTAGTAATAGGTTCCGAACGTAGTTGTTTTTCGTTTGTTTTTCGTTCGTTTGCTTCTTTCAAAAGCCATTCATTCTCTATTGGGCCTGCCCCCTGGCATTTCTGCCATTTAGCCTGGGTGCCCTCGAACCGATCCCGGAACCCGACGTTGGTAGGTTTTCAGTACAGCAGTTCCTCCTCACAGCCATTGGTGTTTCCTCAAGTGGAGGAACAATATTCCATTGCCGATCATTGGGACTAGCCATTATTCGGCTTATGCTTTCATTAAGCATTAACAAAGGACCGATTAGTTTCAGTCATCATTTTCATAAAGAGGTTGACCAGGGTCTGTAATGAATCCTGTATCGACCCGTCTTGGTCTCCGTGCTATTGAGAGGGTCCAAATGCAAACCCAACCTCATTTACGCCTTTGGGGGATCATGTGCCTGATGTTCTCCACCTGCTGAAGGAAGATGTTCATGGGCATCGTCTCCTACGAGCCTTTGGTGGTTCCTTCTTGGAATCATCTACAACTGATGTCACATCGGACGTGCCACAAAGGGTATGTTCCCTCTCGGGTCCCCTTCTTGCCCATCGGTCTTGTGCGGCTCAAGCAGCTCGCTCGCCTGACGTGATGTGTAGGTGTGTGGGTGTGTCGCGCGGGCATGCCAGGAATTACTAGTACACAGATTGGGTGACTATGACTGGGAGCAACTTCTCGAGGGGTGGCAGTGTGATCATTCTGAGACTAAGAGAAGCAAACCCAAACTGGATTAATTGCGGAACAAAGCGGCTTTACGTTCTAGTGGTTGTGAATCGCACATGCAGAATGAAAGGGCTTACCAATGCTGAGAGTAATAATCTTGGTAGAGTGGCTGGTGAGTAGCAAAGGAACTGGGAACTGTTGTTGTGGCAGAGACAACAAAGAAGGATAGGAGACCTAGAGGTCTGAGTTGTAGCGTTACGCTGGCTTTTGAGTTTGTGTTGATGTGTTTGGAGAGATCTTGAAGAAGCATGTCTTCGATTTTTTATAGAGTGGCCTGATCGACTATTTAATCGTTCAATTGGGTTTTATAACTGTCTACACATCATCTTTGATCAGGACGTGAGTTGATCACTCTTGTGCTATTTTCTCTCATTCTGGAAAGTTGGATCGGCTGCGTGAGCTCACTTCCCTTTGGTTCTTCTTGCCACGCATTGTGCATTTGGGACTCCATCATGTTCCATACATAACACTGTTGATTTTTCTTGCGTGTGCCTGGTGTCAGACTCTTATTGGTTTTCAATGAGCACCAAGTACTGTGCTTGTATTAACTTATTTGTGCACCGTATTCGACGCTACACTTGGTTTTCTTGTGTGTCGTATTTGGCACAACAGTTGCCTTCCTTGTGCATCGTGATCAGAGCATCGTTTGGCATCTTGTTGCCAAGTGTCACATTTTCATTGACCGGTGAAGTTAGGCGAATATACGCCATAACAGTAATAGCACTGACCGATGTGATTAAATACATGTTATCCCGGTCATTCCGTAGAGGACAATTGAGAAATGGATTCTGGATCTATTGAAATTTACTTTCCTATACGTCCCATAGAGGGTGATGAAGGGCCAAGGAGTGGCCGATTTCCTAGCCGATCACCCAAGGGAATCTTCAGAACCTAGTGGGAGAGTTAGAGATCATAAGAGAAAGTGTGAGAGAGTCAAATAAGAGCGGTTAGAAGAATACGATCATTTTACGGCTGATCTTGTGCCAAGGACCCTTATCTTTGACAGGTCACAGTTGGAGCAGTCGGCCGGGGATGGAATGATCATCATTTCTCCAGAAGGGAGACGACAATAGCATGTATTCCAGTTGGATTACCCACGTAACAACAATCAAGCTGAATATGAAGACCTCATTATCTGTAAGGACCTAATCCACTAAGAGAGTATTCTTAATTAATCATAAGATTTTAATAAATTAATAAACATTTTCCTGATAATTAATTATATGATTTTGAAAACTAATTTGAGGTTGGGGAGCTTTTAAAACTAATTATCTTCAATAAGGGTGCTATTGAAATTTTGTTGGTTGTTGGGGGTATTGTGGGTTATTACCTATAAATTATTTTGAATCTGAATGCAGGGGTCGTGTGATAGAAATCGTGGGTTGCTTGGGATGGTAACGGGAGCAGATTGAGGAGAGGTTTCCTTTCCCTCTCCCATTCATTCCCTTTATCTTCATAACCTAGTGGGAGAGTTAGAGATCATAAGAGAAAGTGTGAGAGAGTCAGATACATTCACAAACCCTAGCCGTCTTCCCACTTGCATCATAGAAAAGAGAAGCAAGAAGAAGGAAGAAAAAGAAAAGGAAGAGAAGAAGTTGCAAAAACTAGAAGAAATCATTAGGTAAGTTCATTTTACTGTATAGTTCTCCTATGGTTTCATGTTCTGCTCAAGATTCATCTTCATATTGTGATTTAAATTCATGTGATTGTAGTTGTTGTGCAAATGGTGTTTGATGTGATTTAAATCATGTAATATTGTAGTCAGAATGATTGTGAAGCATTTGGAATGAGTTTGGTTGGATTAGAAGCCAAATAGTACACTGTTGGCTGGGCTGCAAAGAATTCTAGAGGAAGTGAAGGTAATAGCAGAGGGTGAGATAGAAAGAAT